>JAODAL010013633.1:77500-90500 GCA_025379985.1 Phyllomedusa bahiana | reverse complement strand
TTTAACTCAAAGGGTTTTCTGCCTGAAAAGATGGGACTGGCCAAACAGGGGGAGAGCCCCCCCCAGTAAAATTACCTGGACCTGGAAGGCATAAAAATTATTTTCAGGGGGAAGGGCAGAGAAACAAGAAGGAAACAAGAGTCACGTAAAGTAGCTGTAGGTTAGTCCACTGGTGGCCCCCCAAGGATTTTCCCCCCCAATTGGGGGGGGGCCCCAAAAAATCTTCCCCAAATTTTTGGTGGCCCCAAAAAAACCCTATTTTCCACTGGGGGGCCCCAAGAATCAACCCCACTGGTGGCCCCCAAAGGGATCATCTCCACTGGTTGGGGCCCAAGAATCACCCTCCACTGGGGGGCCCCAAGAATAAAACCCCCATTTGGGGGCCCCCAAAAATCTTCTCCACCGGGTGGCCCCCAAAGGGGATCATCTCCATGGTGGGCCCCCCAAGAATAAAGCCCCCCACTGGTTCCCCAAAGTTTTCAACTCCACTGGGGGCCCCAAAGGGAATATCTCCACTGGTGGCCCCAAGAAATCAACCCCCACTGGGGGCCCCCCAAGAACCCAATCTCCACTGGGCCCCCAAAGGATAATCTCCACGGGTTTGGGGGCCCAAAATCATCTCCACTGGTTTGGGCCCAAAAATCATCCCCAATGGTGGGGCCCCCAAGAATAAAAACCTCCACTGGGGCCCCAAGAATAAAACCCCACGGGTTGGCCCCCAAAGGGAATTTAATTCTCAACTGGGGGCCCCCAAGGAAACCCCCATTCCCCCTTGGGGGGGCCCCCCAAAAGGAATCAGCCCCCATGGTTGCCCAAAAAATTCAACTCCACGGGTGGCCCAAGAAATCTTTTCCACTGGGGGCCCCAAAAAATTCAACCCTCCATGGGGGGGCCCCAAGAACCCTTTCCCCCAACTGGGGGCCCCAAGGATCTTTCTCCACTGGGGGGCCCCAAAAATCAGCTCCACGGGGCCCCCAAAGATTCAACTCCATTTGGTGGGCCCCAAAAAAACATCCCCAAAATGGTGGCCCCAAGAATAAAATCCACTGTTTGGCCCCAAGAATTAAACCCCCACTGGGGGGCCCCAAGAATCAACCCCAAATGGTGAGTCCAAAAAAATCATCCCCACGGGTTGGCCCCCAAAGAATCACCCCAAACGGGTTTGGGCCCCAAGTTTTTAAACTCCTTGGGGGCCCCCAAAGGGAATAAACCCCCTCTGGGGGGCCCCAAAGAACCCTCTCACGGGTTTTGGGCCCCCCCAAAAAAAAAACCCCCACCCCATCACTGGTGGCCCCAAAGAATCAAACTCCCCCGGTGGGCCCCAAGAATACAATTTCCCACTTGGGGGCCCCCAAGGGAATCAGCCCCCACTTTTTGGTGCCAAAAATTTGGACTCCACTGGTGGCCCCCCAAGAATCATCTCCCCTTTTGGGGCCCCCAAAAGAATCAACCCCACGGGTTTGGGCCCCTCAAAAATTCTTTCTCCACTGGGGGAAACCCCAAAAATCATCCCCCACTGGGGGAACCCCAAAATCATTTCCCCCTTTTTGGGGCCTCAAAAAATCACTCCCCCTTTTGGGGGCCCCCAAAAATTTCATTCCCCCTGGGGGAGCCAAAAAACAACTCCACTGGTAGGTCCAAAAATTTCAACTACACTGGGGGCCCCCCAAGAATAAACCCCAAATTGGGGACCCAAGAATCTTCTCCCTGGGGCCCCCCCAAAATTTTCGCCCCCACGGGGTGGCCCCAAGAATCATCTCCCCCTGGGGGCCCCCCAAAAAAACAATTTCCCCCTGGGGGGGGCCCCCAAGAATCATCCCACGGGGTGGGAGCCAAAAAATCTTTTTCCCACTTGGTGGCCCCAAAAAATCATCCCCCCCTGGTGGACCCCAAGAATAAACCTACCCCCTGGGGGACCCCGAATAAACTAACATGGTGGCCCCAAGAATCAACTCCACTGGTGGCCCCAAGAACCCTTTTTCCACTGGTGGCCCCCAAGAAATTTTCCCCTCAGGTGGCCCCCAAGAATCTTCCCCAAAGGTTCCCCCCAAGGGTTTAAATCTCCACTGGGGACCCAAAAAACAACCCCCACTGGGGCCCCCCAAGAACCCAATTCCACGGGGGGGGCTCCAAAAACCCAATTTCCACGGGGGCCCCAAAGAATCTTTCTCCACGGGGAAAACCCCAAGAATCTCCCCCCACGGGGTGGGCCCCAAGAAATCATCATCCACTGGTGGACCCCAGAAACCCGCTCAATTTGGGTGACCCCCAGAAATCCCGGCCCTGACCAAAGCTTTTTCTTTTATGAAAAATTTTAAAAACCAGAAGGGGTCCCCATCTGCAGGCCCCCTGGGGGTTTTCCACACTGTTTTGTGAAAATTGGGTTTTCCCTGCGGCATCTTTTTTGGGGGTCGGTTTTTTCGGGAAACCCTTGGAGTTCAATTCTTTTAATGTTTTCTGTTTTATAGCGCCATCCCTTTTTGTTAATTTTGGGCGCTCCAAATGGGTGAGAAATAAAGAAACCGGTCCCCGGGGGGGTTTTAGTAATCACCGGGGCCGTGGGTGTTTGTCCGGGTTGCTGCCCGCACGGGAAAACCCTTCCCAGTTACCTTAAGGCATCAGGCCCCGGCCCCCCCGGTGAAACATTACGTTTATATGCTCCTTTGCCCATAACACCGCCGAGGGGTTTAAGGGAGCATTAATAAAGGGACTCACCCATCTTTTTTTATAGCGGGACAATTTTTAAATTTAAAAACCCCTCCCCCAGCGAGAGGGGGCGCGACCTCCCCCCCCCTTTCCACACGTCCTCCCAAATTTAAAATAAAAAAAAACCCCGGCTTCTTTAAAAATGGGGCCAATGGCTCAGGTTGAACCCCGCCCACCGCCCCCCAGAAAAAGCCCCCGGGGGGGGGGGGTTTTTAAGGTGGGAAGATTGTTTTTTATTTCTTTTTTTCCCCAGATGTTTCTTTACATTGAAATCCCCAAAAAACTGTAAGAAAAAAAGGTTTCCCTCCCGGGGACAGGAATGGGCCGGGACTGGGGGCTAAAGCCCCACTGGATTTACTTGGGGGACCCCAGAGTAAATTGAACAAGGTAAAAAAACACTGCTTTCTCCCCAAAAAGGGGAGGAGGGGGGGAAAGGATGGGAAATGCCTGGTTAAAAACCCGGGCCCCAAAAACCCTTTTAAAAACACCCCTTCCCCGCTACTACACCCCTGCTGCACCCCCACTATACCCCCTAAAAACCCCCCGCTACCCCCGGTAAACCCCCCTATTTACACCCCCTTTCTAAAACCCCTTTCAGCACCCCCTAATACACCCCGCTACACCCCCACTATACCCCCTCCTACTACACCCCCTACTAACCCCCCGCTCACACCCCCATACAAAAACCCCCTACTTTCCCCCCTGCATTTCCCCACTATACCCCCTTTTAATACACCCCCTCTAAAACCTCCTACTACCCCCGCTTAAAACTCATAAACACCCCTTACACCCCCCTTTAACTACACCCCCGCTCACCCTTCCAACACAACCCCCTTTCCCTTACCCCCCTTTGCAGAAACCCCCCTAATACCCCCCGAATACACCCCCACTTTTACCCCGGGTTTCCCACCTCCTACTACCCCCCTTTTTTTTACCCCTTTTTAAAAAAACCCCCCAACAAAATCCCAACCCTTCCTATTACACCCCCTACTACACCCCCCTAAAAATTTCCCCAAAACTACACCTCCTTCTACCCCCCCTTTCACCCACCCCCAAAATTTTACCCCCGTTTCCCCGGCTACTACCCCCGGGCGGGCAACCCCCCCTAAAAAAACCCCCTCCTCCTATACACCCCCTACTACACCCCCGCTACACCTCCTACTACACCTCCTTCTACACCCCTGCAGCACCCCCTAATACACCCCGCTACACCCCCACTATACCCCCTACTACACCTCCTACTACACCCCTGCAAACCCCTTTCCTTTCTACCCCCCAAAATTTTAACCCCCGGGTTAAAAACCCCCCAACAAAAAAACCCCCTCCACTAAAAACCCCCATTTAAACACCTCCTACTAAAAACCCCCCCTTTTTAACCCCTTCAACTACACCCCTCCTACAACCCCCCTATTTAAACCCCCCGGGGGGGCTACCCCCCCTACTACTAAAACCCCGCAAAAAACCCCTATAAAACCCCTGCAAACCACCTCCTATTTACCCCCCACAAACACCTCCTACTACAACCCCCTACAAACTCCCCACCCCGGGTTCCTCCCCCTACAAACACCCCCCTAAAAACCTCCTACTACCCCCCCACTACACCCCAAACCCCCCTTTAAAACCTCCTATTTTAAAAACCCCCAAACACCCCCCTAATTTTAAACCCCTTTCTAAAAACCCCACTAAAATCCCCTCCCACAAACACCCCCAAAAAAACCCCAACCTAAAACCTCGTACAACACCCCCTACTACACCCCCTAAAACACCCTGCTTTTTAAAACCTCCTATTTACACCCCCAAAAATTTAACCCCCAAACCCCCGTTTAAAAAACCTCCAAATTACACCCCTAACTACACCCCTAAAACCCCTAACTACAAAAACCACCCCCTTTTAACCTCCTACAAAAACCCCTACTCCCACCCCTCTAAAACCCCGCTACACCTCCTACTACACCCCCCCAAAATTTTTAAACCCTGCTACAACTCCTATTTACACCCCCCCAATTTCCCAAAAACTTTTCCCGCTACCCCCTCCCACTACACCCCCTACTACTACCCCCTCCCTAAAAAACCCCCCTACAAAAACCCCCTCCCTACAACCCCCCGCTACACCTCCACAAAAACCCCCCTCAAAACAAAAAAAACCCTGCTACCACCCCTATCTCACCCCCTACTACCAAACCTGCACCCCGCTACACCCCCTACAACCACCCCCCAAATTTTAACCCCTTGATCACCCCCTACCATGTTTCTAAACCCCCCGTATTTTAAACCGCTGTACCCCCCCCAAACACCTCCAACTAAAACCCCCTCTACATCCCCCTACAAAAACCCCCCGCTAAAAAACCCCCCTATTAAACCCCTGCTACCCCTTTCCTAATAAAAAACCCCTTTGCTACACCCTCCTACCCTAAAACCCCCGGAAAATTTCCCCTATTTACCCCTTTTTGGCCTAACACTAAAACCCCTTTCCCCCTGCAACCCCCTCCTATACACCCCCGAAAAAAAACCCCTCCCTCCCACCCCTGCTACCCCCCCTTACTTAAACCCCCAGGCTACCCCTCCAATACACCCCCGGGGCTAAAACCCCCCTACACCCCCCCGTTTTCCTCCAAACAAAAACCCCCACACCCCCCGAAAAACACCTCCCAAAGACACCCCCCCAAAAAAACCCCCAACAACAACCCCCTAAAACCCCCCCTCCCTAAAACCCCCTATACACCCCCCTTAAACCCCATAAAAAACCCCCCCAAAACCCCTCCCCCCCGGCTACCCACCCCCAAACTACCCCCCGTTTACACCCCTACACCCCCCCCTACTACAAAACCCCACAAAAACCACCCCCTTTACTCCCAACCCCGTAAAAACCCTCCTACTACACCTCCTACTACACCTCCTACTACACCCCGCTACACCTCCTACTACACCCCTGCTACACCTCCTACTACACCCCTGCTACACCTCCTACTACACCCCCACTACACCCCCCTATACAAACCCCGCTCCCCAACCTTTCCTACAAACACCCCCTACTATTCCCTCCCCACCCCCTTTCCAACTACACCCCCTACTACCCCCCCGCTACCCCAAATCCCTACTAAAACCCCCCGTAAAAAACCTCAGTAAACCCTAAACGTATACCATCGCTTAGTGCCCCCCCAACCTTATTTGTTACCCTTTTATTGCCTTCCACACTATTTTGCCACCTAAAAGTCCCCCCGAAATGTAGTATTCCCCACTTAGTGCCCCGCTTTGTAAGGGTCTTTTTAAAAAATGCCCCCTACCCCATATTGGCCACTCCCCTAACCCTGAAAACCAAGCAGGTAAATTTCTGCGCCCCCTCTGCCCCCTCCCGCTCAGCATCTGGGGGGGAACGTCATTCGCCGGGCCCCGAGGGCCCCCGGGGAGGGGAAGCCCACCACAAAATCCCCCCTGTATCAAAAACCCAAATTAAAACGGGAAACTAAGGGAACACACCCAGGACTGCCCTTGCAAAAATGGGGGCAGCTGCGAGTTTCCCCCCTCAGGCCCCTTTGGAGTTTTTTTTTCAGCAGACCCCCACCCCCCGGGGGGTCCGGGAAAAAGCTCCAAATTTTAGCCCCTTTCTGTAAAACGGGAAATTTTAAATTACATTTTTTAAATATTTTTTATTTTTGGGTTTTTTTAAAACAATAAAAATTCAGCTGAAAACTCGGGGAAAAACGGGGTCTTTTGTGAAGGGCCCCCCTTTAAACAGGTTCGGGTTAAACCTAAAATCTTCCTAAATTCAGCGGGCCCCAAAGCTGGGGCCCCCCGGGGAGGGTGATAATAAAACCCTTATTCTTTTATAGGGGCATCAGGGGCCCGGGACAAACAGCCGTCCCCCAAGGGCCGGGCAACCCCTCTATTTTTTAAAAGTGAGATTTTTAGTAAGACTCCCCAGGGGGAAGGGCACCCAAGCAAACCGAACGGCGCCAACCCACCCCGTTTTGTTTTAGGAAGCAGGGGAAAAAAAGGGGAAACCCCCCCAAATCCACCGGAGGTAAAAAAACCCAATTTTAACCTAATGCATTGGGGGGGCGCAAAAAGGACGGGGGCAGAAACATTTGTGTTGTTAGGCCCTCGGGGTTGATCAGGAAGCTCGGGGGCCCCATTGACATTCCTTTTTTCCCCATTTCACATGTAAAGATTGTATTGTACAAAGTGGGGAAAGGAGGCTTTTAAATTTAATTTTCGGCCATTCACCCGTTTTTAAAAGCGAAAAATACGACAGGGAAAATGCGCGCCAAAAATTACCCCGTGTAAAACATACACAAAGATTTTTCGGGAGTGGGTGTGGTTTAAAGGTTTTAGGGAAGGGCCCTTTTTATTGGCTTCTCTTCATAGGGCTAAAAAGGCTCCCGGGTTTTAGGGGAGAGAATGGGGTTCATTTCCAGATTTGTAGGGCGGGTTTGGGACCCGGGCATCCCAGCCTACTTAGTGCCAAAAATCAGCTCCACTTTTGGGGGCCCAAGAATCCCCCCACTGATGGCCCCAACATCAACCCCCTTTGGGGGCCCCAACATCAACCCTTTTTGGTGGGGCCCCAACAGTCAACTCCACGGGTGGCCCCCAAAAGTCAACTCCATTGGTGGCCCCAAGAATCAACTCCCTGGGGGCCCCAACAGTCAACTCCTTGGGGCCCCAAAATCATCTCACGGGGGCCACAAAAACCAAACTCCACTGGGGGCCCCAAAGATTCCCTCCTGGTGGGCCCCAAAAATAAACTTTATGGGGAACCCAAAACCAAGTCCCTGGGGGCCCCCCAAAAATCTCTCCACTGGGCCCCAAGAATCATCCCACGGGTGGCACCAAAAATCACCCCCACGTTGGACCCCAAGAATCTTTTCCCCTGGTGGGCCCAAGAGTCCTCTTCTACTGGGGGGCCCCCCAAGAATAACTTTCGGGGGAAAACCCAAGAACCAACTCCACTGGTGGCCCTAAAAAATCATCTCCACTGGTGGCCCCAAGAATCATCTCCAGGGGTGGCACCAAGAATCACTCCATGGTGGACCCCAAGAATCATTTCCATGGGGGGCCCCAAGAATATCTCCCTGGTGGACCCAAAAAACATTCCACTGGTGGCCCCAAGAATCACCCCCACTGGTCCCCCCAAAGAATCACTCCCGGTGGGCACCAAGAATCATCTCCACTGTGGGCCCAAGAATCATCTCCACGGGTGGGCCCAAAAAGAATCACCCCCTTGGTGGCCCAAGAATCACCCCCAAATGGTGGCACCCAGAATCCCCCCCCTGTGGCCCCCAAGAATCAGCTCTACGGGGGGCCCCAAGAACCTCCATGGGGCCCCCAAAAAAACATCTCTACTGGGGGGCCCCCAAGAATCACCCATGGGGGGCCCCCAAAAATCACCCCCACTGGGGGGTCCCAAGAATATTCCACGTTGGCCTCAAGAATAAACTCCACGGGGGGAACCCAAGAAATCCCCCTGGGGGGAACCAAAATCAACCACTGGGGGTCCCAAGAATAAACTCCCCTGGTGGCTCCAGAATAACTCCAATGGTGGCCCCAAGAATCATCTCCACTGGTTGGACCCAAGAATCAACCCCACTGGTTGGTCCCAAGAATCAACTCACTAGTGGCTCCAAGAATCAACTCCAATGTGAGCCCCAAGAATCATCTCCACGTGTGGCCCCAAGAACAACTCACTGGATGGCCCATAGCTTTTTCACTTCCACTGGTGGCCGCAAGAATTCATTCCACTGTGGGCCCCAAGACATCACTCCCACTGGTGGCCCAAGAATCAACTCCACTGGTGGCCCCCAAGAATCACCTCCACTGGTGGCCCCAAGAATAAACTCCACTGGTGGCCCCCAAGAATCATCTCCACTGTGGGTCCCACGAATCATTTCCACTGGTGGCCCCAAGAATCATCAACCACGGGTGGGCCCCAAAGTCACTCCACTGATGGCCCCAAGAATCACTCAACTGGTGGGCCCCAAGAACACTCCACTGGTGGGCCCCAAAATCACTCCTACTGGTGGGCCCCAAGAATCAGCTCCACTGGCGGCCCAAGAACAATCTCCACTGGTGGCCCAAGAATCATCTCCACTGGTGGGCCCAGGAATCATCTCCGCTGGTGGGCACCAAGAATCATCTCCACTGGTGGCCCCAAGAATCATCTCCACTTGTGGCCCCAAGAATCACCTCCACTAGTGGCCCCAAGAATCAACTCCACTGGTGGGCCCCAAGAATCAACTCCACTGGTGGCCCAAGAATCGAATCTACTGGTGGGCCCAAGAATCAGCTCCACTGGTGGGCCCCAAGAATCAACTCCACTGGTGGCCCAAGAATCATCTCCACTGGTGGCTCCAAGAATCAGCTCCACTGGTGGCCCCAAGAATCAACTCCACTGATGGCCCCAAAGAATCAGCTTCACTGGTGGCCACCAAGAATCATCTCCACTGGTGGCCCCAAGAATCATCTCCACTGGTGGACCCAAGAATCAACCCCACTGGTGGGTCCCAAGAATCAACTCCACTGGTGGCTCCAAGAATCAACTCCAATGGTGGCCACAAGAATCACATCCACTGGTGGTCCCAAGAAACAACTACACTGGTGGCCCCAAGAATCACTCCACTGGTGGCCCAAAATCATCTCCACTGGTGGCCCCAAGAATCACCTCCACTGGTGGCCCCAAGAATCAACTCCACTGGTGGCCCCAAGAATCAACTCCTCTGGTGGCCCCAAGAATCACCTCCACTGGTGGCCCCAAGAATCAACTCCACTGGTGGCCCCAAGAATCACTCCACTGGGGCGCCCCAAGAATCAGCTCCACTGGTGCCCCCAAGAATGAGCTCCAGTGGTGGCAACCAAGAATCAGCTCCACTGGTGGCTCCCAGTTAGCGCACTGTAACACTGTATGAAATTTAGCATGTAAACACCAAATTTCATGTGCATACTAATAACATAGAATGCGCCTGATTTATGACCGTGCTCTACTGCTGGTCATAAATCAGGCGCATTCTAGCGCTCGGGCGACAGTTCAGGCTCAGGTAAACCACTTGTAAAGTGCTCTACCTGTCCCAGCAGTGATGCGCCTATAAATCTATAGCTTCGTACAGTTCTAGTGCGCTCCGTGAAATCAGGCGCATTACAAAGTTCCGCTTGCGCTCTGTAATGCGCCTGATAACGGCGTGAGGGCCATTTAAGAATGTAGCGAACGGGGCTGCGCCTGATATCGGACTGAAAAGACGCCAGACTTCTGCCTCAGCACCGTTCACACATGTCGCCCACAGTGTCCTGCATGTACACAACCAAAGTGCTGGGCTCAGGTGAGAGACCACAGCTACCTGGCAGGTAAACAACATCAGTAGCTGACGACGCATTTCACGCCTGCACCATTCCTGCTCAGTGAATTGTCACCGCTCCATGACATAATAGTGGGGCAGGTGCAGGTCATCTGGCGATAACACAAAGGTTCGAAGGTTACAAATGTGAATTACGACACAAACAATAACAATAAATAACATAACTAGAAAAATAAATAACACAATAAATACAAATCAGTTATTTCCCAAAAACAGATCAAAAAGCCCCAGCGTTTTATGAAATTAATTTTAAAAGGGGTTTTTCCCCAATACTTGATTCATTTACCTCAGCCCGGTTTTACTTGCTTCTACAAGGTTTGCAGGGGAAGCCAGGTCTGTTGCTATAGAAACCCAGCACTGGGCCTTCAGGGGGAAAAGAGAAAGGTCTGTAGCTATAGCAACCAGTGCGGGCCCACCCTATCGGGAGGAGAGAACAGGTTGTGTATAGCAACCAGTGCGGGCAGCCTATAAGGGGGCCCAGGAAAAGGTCTTTTGCTTTTAGAAAACCAGCATTGGGGGCCTTTTAGGAGAGTTTCAAACAGGTCTGTAGCTTTTGCAACCAGTGCTGGCACCCTATCAGGAGAGATTAAAACAGGTCTGTAGCTATAGAAACCAGTGCTGGAAACCCTTTTCGGGAGAGAATGAACGGGTTTCTGTAGCTATAAAAAACCCGGGCTTTTGGCGTTTCGGAGAGATAAAACAGGTAAAAAAAGCAAAAGGGAACCAGTGCTGGAAGCCTATAAGGAGGGGAGAAAAACGGGTTTCTGTAGTCAGGGGCCCCCCTGAGGAGCTGATGCAGCCCATACAAGGGGGTTTTTAGGAATAGGTAGGACATGTTAATGGACAATATTGCAAAGTTCATTGAAAAAAGTGGGAATAACAGTCCCCTCGACCAAAATTTATCCCTTCACGCCTTTTTAAAATTAAAGAGCACGGCCCGGATGCAATCCCGGGAAAAACTTTAAAGTCAAAAACAGAAAAATTCAAAGTCCGCGTGGGGGGAAACTTTAAAAAATTTTTGTCCGTAGACTTTTTTGATCCTTTTAAAAAACCCAAATTGATGGAAAAATATTCAAGAGGGGGAAAAATTGCAGCTTTGTTGTAGAACATGAAAAATTTTGGGCCCAAAACGCTTTTTCGGGGCCCCGGGTGACCCTTCCTCATGGAAAGGGGGAAACTTTTTTTAAATTTTCCCCGACTGGGGGACTCTAATTTGGTTTTCAAGCTGGCTCACAACTTCCCTTCTTTTGGCCCATATTGCAAAGTGACTTATTTTTGCAAGATCTTTAATATAAAAAAGCAGTGGTCCCTGTAATGAGACGACCCCTTTAAATTTTGTGTCTTTGCATTGTAGGGTCTGGTGTTTCCAACGCTGAAATCTAATGTAAAGACGGCGTAAAACGTATTGCGTCAAACGCATCCAGAAAAGTACCCCAAAAATCTGGTTCCGTAAATTTTGGTTTCGGGTTTTTGCACTGCAGGGACTTTAAAAATTTGCTTCTATTGGCTTTTCAATTTTTTACTTTTTAAAAAAGGTCAAGTTTTTTAAGGTCACTTTTTTGAAAGCAAACCCTTTAACGCAATGCAAAAACGTGTGTAAGACGAGTATGGGCTGAACGGAGAGGCGGATTTTACATTGAAATCAATGTAATCGCACTTGAACATTGTTAAATGTATTGGGGGACCTTTTTTCGTTAGGTAAAACATATTCATTGGCTGCAATGTAAGTGAAGCGAGCGGAGCTCGAGGCTGCAGAGAAGAGCGGTGCTCCCGCCACTGGGAGGCGATAGAGACCAGACTCGTTCATGCAGCCGCAGACTCCATTTTCCGACCGGAAAGTTCCCCTTTAAATTTTCCAAAATTTTTAAAAAATTTAAAAATTTTTAAAATTTGAAATTTTTCCCCATTGAAAATTGGGGGCCCACAGATTGGAATTCTTCCGCCCTTTTCCCCCGAGGAGGTGGTGATAAAAGGGGGGAAGTGATTACACTCTGTTATCTAAAACCTATTCCCCCATCCCCCCCCCAATAAACTATCTATCTATCTCCTATCCCCCCTATCCAAATTATTATTATCCCATATCTAGTTATTAAACTATCCCTAAACTTCTTCCCATCATCTATCTATCTATCTATCTCAATCTATCTTCTATTATCTATCATTATCTACCCCATATCTACCTCTATCTTCTATCTATCATCTCATACTACTATATATCCCATATCTATCTATCTATCTATCTATCACTCCTATCCCTCTATCTTATTATCTACCCATCCCATATCTAGTTACTATTTTTCCCATACTATCTATCTATCTATCTATTATCTATTATTATCTATCTATCTCAAAATTATCTACTTCTATCTATCTATCTACCCCATTCTCCCTCAATCTATCTATCTATCTATCTATCTTCCATACTACTATCTATCTATTCATACTATCTATCTATCTCATATCTATCTATCTATCTATCATTATCTCATATCTATCTCTATTATCTTCTATCATCTATTTCTATCCCATATCTACCTAAAAATCTATTATCTTCTTCTATCTCATTTAATTATCTATCTATCTCATTCTATCTATTATTCATATCTATCTTCCTCTTTATTACTATTCATATCTATCTATCCATCTTTATCTATCTATCCAAAAGAAAATTGCAGCACTCCTTGATTCAAAAAGATTAATTCAACTTTATTCCAAGATGTCCAATGGCAACGTTTCGGCTATCAAAGCCTTTCTCAAGCCCTTTTGGATATTTGATGGGACTAGTGACTCTGGTCATATAGTCGCTGGCACCTATTTTTGCATTTTTTATAGGAGTGCTGCTTTTGTTACTATATCTATCTATCTATCTATCTATCTATCTATCTATCTATCTATCTCATATCTATCTATCTATCTATCTATCTCATATCTATCTATCTATCTCTCTC
>JAODAL010013633.1:0-72500 GCA_025379985.1 Phyllomedusa bahiana | reverse complement strand
GGGGTCCATAGAGCCAACACCACCATCCAGGGGCCCCACATGCTGACTGCACCCACAGCTGCTGGAGGGACCATAGAGCCAACACCACCATCCAGAGGCCCCACATGCTGACTGCACCCACAGCTGATGGGCCATAGAGCCAACACACCATCCAGGGGCCCCACATGCTGACTGTACCCACAGCTGCTGGAGGATCCATAGAGCCAACACCACCATCCCATGCCCCACATGCTGACTGCACCCACAGCTGCTGGAGGAGCCATAGAGACAACACCGCCATCCAGGGGCCCACAGCTGCCTGAGGAGCCATAGAGCCAACACCACCATCCAGGGGCCCCACATGCTGACTGCACCCACAGCTGCTGGAGGGGCCATAGAGCCAACACCACCATCCAGGGGCCCCACATGCTGACTGCACCCACAGCTGCTGGTGGTGCCATAGAGCCACCACCACCATCCAGGGGCCCCACATGCTGACTGTACCCACAGTTTGCTGGAGGACCATAGAGCCAACACCACCATCCAGGGGCCCCCACATGCTTAATGCACCCACAGCTGCTGGAGGAGCCATAGAGCCAACACCACCATCCGGGGGGCCCCACAGCCTGACTGCACCCACAGCTGCTGGAGGAGCCATAGAGCCAACACCACCATCCAGGGGCCCCACAGCTGCTGGAGGAGCCATAGAGCCAACACCACCATCCAGGGGCCCCACATGCTGACTGCACCCACAGCTGCTGGAGGAGCCATAGAGCCAACACCACCATCCAGGGGCCCCACATGCTGACTGCACCCACAGCTGCTGGATGGGCCATAGAGCCAACACCACCATCCAGGGGCCACATATGCTGACTGCACCCACAGCTGCTGGAGGGGCCATAGAGCCAACACCACCATCCAGTGGCCCCACATGCTGACTGCACCCACAGCTGCTGAGGGCCATAGAGCCAACCCCCCCATCCCGGGGCCCCACTGCTGACTGCACCCACAGCTGCTGGATGGGCCCATAGAGCCAACACCACCATCCAGGGGCCCCACATGCTGACTGCACCCACAGCTGGGGAGGAGCCATTGAGCCAACACCACCTTCCCGCGCCCCACATGCTGACTGCACCCACAGCTGCTGGAGGGGCCATAGAGCCAACACCACCATCCAGGGGCCCCACATGCTGACTGCACCCACAGCTGCTGGAGGAGCCATAGAGCCAACACCCCCATCCTGGGCCCCACATGCTGACTGCACCCACAGCTGCTGGAGGAGCCATCGCGCCAACACCACCATCCAGGGGCCCCACGCAGGCTCCATTGGGGTCTGGGAATTAAGTGCCAGGGTAATACTTGGAAGTCTTGGTCCTGCTCTACCAACCAATGTCGGACAGTTCTAGCTGGGTGACATGTGGCATTGTCTTACTGGAAGATCCCATTCACCCGAGGGGAGACAATCAGCATGTATGGGTGTACGGGATCTGCAAGGAGGGATTCATACCCAAATCGGGTGAGAGCATCTTCCACATGGATGAGTGCCCCAGAAACATTCCCCAGACCATAACACTTCCACCACCAGCTTGTGTTCTCCCAGCAATGGTTGCAGGTTGCTTGTTCTCCGTTGTTTCTCACCTGACACATCCCCATCTGTTCCATGAAGCAGAAAACATGACTCATCGGCAAAGATCTGTCTGCTCCGGGGCTCCATACACAGTAGGGTTAGCAGAGGTGCAGTGACATCCGTCTGCTCTGGGGCCCCATACACAGTAGGGTTAGTAGAGGTGCAGTCACATCCCTCTGCTCCGGGGCCCCATACACAGTAGGGTTAGCAGAGGTGCAGTGACATCTGTCTGCTCCAGGACCATACACAGTAGGGTTTAGTAGAGGTGCAGTTCATCCGTCTGCCCGGGGCCCCTAACACGTAGGGTTAGCCGAGGTGCAGTGACATGTGTGTGCTCCAGGGGCCCATACACAGTAGGGTTAGCAGAGGTGCATGACATCCGCTGCTCCGGGCCCCATACACAGTAGGGGTTTGCAGAGGTGCAGTGACATCCGTCTGCTCCGGGGGCCCCATACACGTAGGGTTTAGCAGAGGTGCAGTGACATCCGCTGCTCCAGGGCCCATACCAGTAGGGTTAGCAGGGTACAGTGACAAACCGTCTGCTCTGGGTTCCCCCAAAATACGGTAGGGTTAGCAGAGGTGCAGTGAACATCCGTCTACTCCGGGGCCCCATACACAGCAGTGTTAGCAGAGGTGCAGGGACATCTGTCTGCTCCGGGGGCCCCATACCATTAGGGTTAGCAGAGGTGCAGTGACATCTGTCTGCTCCAGGGCTCCATACACAGTAGGGTTAGCAGGGTGCGTGACATCCGTCTGCTCCAGGGCCCCATAAAAAGTAGGGTTGCAGAGGTGCAGTGACATCCGTCTGCTCTGGGGCCCCATACCAGTAGGGTTAGTAGAGGTGCAGTCACATCCGTCTGCTCCGGGGCCCCATACACAGTAGGGTTAGCAGAGGTGCAGTGACATCTGTCTGCTCCAGGGTCCCATACACAGTAGGGTTTTGCAAGGTGCAGTGACATCCGTCTGCTCCGGGCCCCATACACAGTAGGTTAGCAGAGGTGAAGTGACATCCGTCTGCTCCGGGCCCCATACACAGTAGGGTTAGCAGAGGTGCAGTGACATCCATCTGCTCCAGGGCCCCTACACAGAAGGGTTAGCCGAGGGACAGTGACATCCGTCTGCTCTGGGTCCCATATACGGTAGGGTTAGCAGAGGTGCAGTGACATCCGTCTACTCCGGGGCCCCATACACAGTAGGGTTAGCAGAGGTGCAGTGACATCTGTCTGCTCCGGGGGCCCCAAAACACAGTAGGGTTAGCAGAGGTTGCAGTGACATCTGTCTGCTCCAGGGCTCCATACACAGTAGGGTTAGCAGAGGTTTCAGTGGACATCCTCTGCTCCAGGGCCCCATACCAGTAGGGTTAGTAGAGGTGCAGTGACATCTGTCTGCTCCGGGGCCCCATACACAGTAGGGTTAGCAGTGCTGCAGTGACATCCGTCTGCTCCAGGCCCCATACACAGTAGGGTTAGCAGAAGTGCAGTGACAAACCCTCTGCTCTGGGCCCCATACAAGTAGGTTAGCAGAGGTGCAGTCACATCCGTCTTGCTCCGGGACCCCAACACAGTTGGGTTTTGCAGAGATGCAGTGATCCCTCTGCTCCGGGACCCCATACACAGTAGGGTTAGCAGAGGTGCAGTCACATCCGTCTGCTCAGGGACCCCATACACAGTAGGGTTTGCAGAGGTGCAGTGACATCCGTCTGCTCCGGGGCCCCATACACAGTAGGGTTAGCAGAGGTGCAGTGACATCCGTCTGCTCCGGGGCCCCATACACAATAGGGTTAGCAGTGCTGCAGTGACATCCGTCTGCTCTGGGGCTCCATACACAGTAGGGATAGCAGAGGTGCGGTGACATCCGTCTGCTCCAGGACCCATACACAGTAGGGTTAGCTGAGGTGCAGTGTCAATGCTCCGGGGCCCTATACACAGTAAGGTTAGCACAGCTGCAGTGACATCCGTCTGCTTCAAAAAGCCAATAATCATCCCAATTTTGATAAATAAGCAACAAGGGATATGTGTGCAGACAGCCTATCACACCTTATATATCCACCAACCCAGCGCACCACACAGGACTTCCTTCATGAGCTATGCGCCGCAGGAAGTGGTCATATTAATGTGACTGGATTGTGTAGATACAATGTAACATCGATTGTTTATTTCCTTTCATATACAGTCATATGAAAAAGTTTGGGCACCCCTATTAATCTTAATCATTTTTGGTTCTAAATATTTGGGTGTTTGCAACAGCCATTTCAATTTGATCTATCTAATAACTGGTGGACACAGTAATATTTCCGGATTGAAATGAGGTTTATTGTACTAACACAAAATGTGCAATATCAGTTATTAGATAGATCAAATTGAAATGGCTGTTGCAAACACCCAAATATTTAGAACTAAAAATGATTTAGATTAATAGGGGTGCCCAAACTTTTTCATATGACTGTATTACCGTATTCGCTCACAATGTATCCAATCAGGCAATCATAGCAGAATACATTGATGTTCTATGTGTTGGACCCACCAGCCATTGCCCATGTTCTGGACCCTCAGCTCTTATGGAGCCCCATATCCAGGGCCACCATCAGTCATCTATTAACCATTTCAGGGCCCCATACAGCCAAATCAAATGGGGTCCCCACCCATTACTAGTTCCTATTTTTTAACATATCAGTGGGCCCCTTTTTGATTAGGGCCCCTGACAGGAGTACTGCCCATACTGCCCTATTGGCACCCCTGCCCGTAGTGCCCTATTGGTCCCCCTGCCCTTAGTGCCCTATTGGCACCCCTGCCCTGTATTGCCCTATTGGCACCCCTGCCCGTACTGCCCTATTGGCACCCCTGCCCTGTATTGCCATATTGGCACCCCTGCCCGTACTGCCATATTGGCACCACTGCCCGTAATGCCCGATGGGCACCCCTGCCCAGACTGACCTATTGGCACCCCTGCCCGTATTGCCCTATTGGCACCCCTGCCCTGTATTGCCCTATTGGCACCCCTGCCCTGTATTGCCCTATTGGCACCCCTGCCCGTATTGCCCTATTGGCACCCCTGCCCTGTATTGTCCTATTGGCACTCCTGCCCGTACTGCCCTATTGGCACCTCTGCCCGTATTGCCCTATTGGCACCCCTGCCCGTATTGCCCTATTGGCACCCCTGCCCTGTATTGTCCTATTGGCACTCCTGCCCGTACTGCCCTATTGGCACCCCTGCCCATACTGCCCTATTGGCACCCCTGCCCATACTGCCCTATTGGCACCCCTGCCCTATTTATACCGGATCATTCATTCATGTGTATATATTTGTGTACGGTCACAGTGATCGCTGACGCCCTGTAATCCTCAGTTTACAGCAGGATCAGTGGTAAATGCCCCTATATAGCGAGAACACAGGCAGCGGCGCAGGGCGGAGGGCTCACAGAACCACAAGGTGCCCTTGCAGTGTTTGTTACAATCCGCAGAACAGATGTAACACAGCAGCCTCTGGATTAAATCAACTGAACTCAAAAACAGGCCTGGATTAGAAAATGCTGAAAATCCCAATTAAACTGTGGATAAAGCAGAACATGGGCAATGAACTCCGGGAGAGAAGGCAGCGCCGCGGGCGAGGAACCCCTCCCCCAGGAGGAAAAAATCCCCTGCAAATATAAGTCCTTGAGGCGTCCTCTGCTGACACAATCCTGTTCAGCTGTTCCATCCCATCCTGGGAAAGCTGGGTGGCAACAGACATGGCCGTCATCACAGTCCTGCACAGTCGCCACCCGGCTTCCCCAGACTCCTGCACATCAAACTTAATGTGAATGCACAAGGGACGGATCTGCCCTGGAAATTTTCTGCAGATAAAAATCTGCGCAGATTTTACCCCAATCGAGTGAAAGGGGAAAATCCACAGTAAATCTGCTATTTAAAAATCCGCGCCGCCGCTCGGTTTCCGCCTTGTCGGCCTCAGATTTGTTGACACTGCAATTTGTGCGGAAAACCAACAGCAAATCCGTCCCTTGTGGATCCACCCGTATGACTGCAGGAGACGCCGAACAGGCAGACGCCACTCGGGAGTCCAGAGAAGCAGCACTCGGGGTCCGGCCACATAGAACGGGTTCTACAGTCAGATTTGAAAGCTGTAAAAATCTGTCTGTAAATCCATCTACATGGACCTCCATAGAAAAGCCGAGCTGGAGTCCACACAGTTCGGAATTGCTGAGGTCAGATTGACGATTTTGAAAAAGAAACTTGGAACATGTTCCATAATCGCGCAAATTTTACTGAGAAAACAGCGGATTATTAAACTATATGGGACGGGTGAATCTGAATAAGTTATTCCAGGCAAAAAGCAATTGAAGAACTGTCACTTTCTTAGGCCTTGTCCCCACGGTACCGGTTTGCGGACGGTTTTTCAGACAGTTTGCGGTTTTGCAAACCTTCTGAAAAACCGGCTGCAAACTAACACACCGGGCCGCCCGAAAAACATTGTGCTTGTTCATTCTTCCGTCCGGTTTTCAGATGGTTTATGAACATCGCAATGTGAAGTGGGAGGGCTTTTCTCCACTAACCGTGGAGAAAAGCCGTCCCCCGGCGTCCGTGGGGACGGCCGCAAAACAGGACAAATACCGGTCGGATAAACTGACCGGTATTTGTCCTCTGCCATGAGGATGAGCCCTTTCATGTGTATCCTTTCATCTATCTATCTATCTATCTATCTATCTATCTATCTATCTATCTATCTATCTATCTCATATCTATCTATCTCATATCTATCTATCTATCTCATATCTATCTATCTATCTATCTATCTCATATCTATCTCATATCTATCTCATATCTATCTATCTCATATCTATCTATCTCATATCTATCTATCTCATATCTATCTATCTCATATCTATCTATCTATCTATCTATCTATCTCATATCTATCTATCTATCTATCTCATATCTATCTATCTCATATCTATCTATCTATCTATCTATCTATCTCATATCTATCTATCTCATATCTATCTATCTCATATCTATCTATCTATCTATCTCATATCTATCTATCTATCTATCTCATATCTATCTATCTATCTATCTATCTATCTCATATCTATCTATCTATCTATCTATCTATCTCATATCTATCTATCTATCTATCTCATATCTATCTAATTTCTATCTATCTGTCTTATATCTATCTTTCTCATATCTATCAATCTATTTATCTGTCTTTCTATCTATCTCCTATCTATCTATCCCATATCTATCTATCTCCTATCTATCTATCTATCTATCTATCTATCTATCTATCTTTCTCATATCTATATACTATCTATCTATCTATCTATCTATCTATCTATCTATCTGTCTTATATCTATCTATCTCATATCTATCTATCTATCTATCTATCTAATATCTATCTATCTATCTATCTATCCTATATCTATCTGTCATATCTATATATCTATCTCATATCTATCTATCTATCTATCTATCTATCTCTCTATCTATCTCATATCTATCTATCTGTCTTATATCCTTCTATATATCTCATATCTATCTATTATATCTATCTATGTATCTATCTATCTATCTGTATATCTATATATATTTCATAAATTTAAAGGAGACATGCATATTTCCAGTGATTTAGTGAAAGTTGCTTTCCGTTACTATGTTTCAGTGAAGGATGTTCTGTCAGTCGGATTATGGGATTACTCCCTGGTGCTTGTTGTTTTCTCCATGGTCCAGTTTCTGGCGCTGTGAGCTGTCTGGAGTCATCCCTTAATCTGCCATGTAGGGTGTAAAGTAGTGACCCGGCTCCATATGGCACAATTAGGACCCCCTCCCCTATTCTTTACCCACTGAGACGCAGATAAAAGACCCTTGAAGGGGGCGGCCCCCGCAGGATTAATGGCTGCGCCGGAATACCCTCAGTGGGATTTTAATGAGCTCCTTGGAGGGGTTAATAATCGTGACCCTGCATCAAATACCACAAGGCACAGGCAGCAGAGAAAGGGATCTAGTACGCGGGACTGCGCAGCGCTTAAAGGGCCGGCACAGGAGAAGCGGCCAAATCTGCAACTTTCTGATAGACTTTATGTTTGTTGTCAGTGAACGAGGACATCACTGAAACCTACATTGGCTAAAAACCTCTCCTGGTCAAATGTATAACAGTCCCGCACAAACCCATCAGCAGAACAAACCTCCCGCCTGTGCTGAGACTTCGTTACAATGTGTCAGTCCAGACTGTTACCATCACAGAAGGTTCTAGACTGGAAACAATGTAACAAGCAGTGAGAAGTTTAGGCCTGATTCACATCTGCATCAGAAATTTGGTCGTAGAGGTGGCGCCGGATTCGTTACATAACAATGTCGCCCAATTGCAGTGGGATCCAACGGGATCCACCACGATGTTCGTCATTTTAACCATGTTGGTCATTTCTGAACAAATCTGCAAGGAAGGCTCAGAACAGAATGTATGACGCACATGGTTTCCATTCTCTGACAGCAAACAGGAATCATAAAAAATGGGGAGGAATTGAGACTGAGTGTATTGCAAAGTTTCAGAATGTTTTATTCTACAGTAATAACAAGATTCTGAAAGCTGAGGGTCTGTCACAGTGTATCATTATATTACCTGAAAGTTTGTTACAATGTATCAGTGCAAAACAAATGTCTTAAATGTATCACTCTGCAGCCCAGGCTGTTTATCCAATGTAGATTAAAGGGGTTGTCTCGCTACATTGATTTGTTCTGTTTTCTTGGTTTCACTTTGAATTCAGGGGCAGGTTTACTGGCTTCCACTAGGCTGCAGTAGAAGCCAGGTCTGTAGCTATAGCAACCAGTGCTGACAGCCTATCAGGAGAGAACAAACAGGTCTGTAGCTATAGCAACCAGTGGTGGCAGCCTATCAGGCAATAGAACGGTCTGTAGCTATAGCGACCTGAGGAGCTGATGCAGCCCATGAAAAGAGGGGATATCTGGGAAATTTGGTCGGACACTGTTAATGGACATATATTGCAAAGTGAATTGTTTTTGCAAGATCTTTAACATAAAAAACAGCGATCCCTGTAGTGAGACGACCCCTTTAACAGATCAGGCAATGTTTTCAGTGTCTCGCTGTCAACAAGATTGTACCTGTCCACTGAAGCAGAGATCTTGAAAATAGTAAAGAATGGAAATCTAATGTAAACTAGAAACCTGTCGAATTGTACACAAGGAAGCTGAGGCTCTTTTTACTATATAAGCAAAGTGAGTGGTGGAATGATATTCGTGGTCCCTAATGCACAAGGGCCATCACCTACCATGTGCTGTTGTCTAATAATGTGGTTGAGGGGCTTTTGGGGACCCTCAGGTAAACCGGCCGAGGTCAAACTGCTGCCTTCTAGAATTACATCCTGACCTGAGGTCTAGGACGGGAGAGACATTTGGTCTGCTGCTGATCGGTGTCAGACTGGGGCGCACTAATAGGGTTTTTTCTTGGGACCACCAGTGGAGTTGATTCTTGGGGCCACCAGTGGAGCTGATTCTTGGGGCTCACCAGTGGAGTTGATTCTTGGGGCCCACCAGTGGAGTTGATTCTTGGGGCCCACCAGTGGAGTTGATTCTTGGGGCCCACCAGTGGAGTTGATTCTTGGGGCCCACCAGTGGAGTTGATTCTTGGGGCCACCAGTGGAGCTGATTCTTGGGGCCCACCAGTGGAGCTGATTATTGGGGCCACCAGTGGAGATGACTCTTGGGGCCAACCAGTGGAGTTGATTCTTGAGGCCCACCAGTGGAGATGATTTTTGGGGCCACCAGTGGAGTTGAATCTTGGGGCCCACCAGTGGAGCTGATTTTTTGGGGGCCCCCATTTGGAGATGATTCTTGGGCTACCATGGAGAGGGATCTTGATCCAACAGTGGAGTTGATTTTGGGCCCACCATGGAGATAATTCTTGACCCCCAGTGGAGTTGATTCTTGGGGCCCAGTGGAGCTGCTTGGGGCCACCAGTGAGTGATTATTGGGGCCCACCAGTGGATGATATTGGGCCACCAGTGGAGATGATACTTGTGGCCACCAGTGGAGATGATTCTTGGGGTCCAACAGTGGAGATGATTCTTGGGGCCCAACAGTGAAGTTGATTCTTGGGCCCCACCAGTGGAGATGATACTAGGGGACCACCAGTGGAGTTGATTCTTGGGCCCCACCAGTGGAGATGATTCTTGGGGCCGCCAGTGTAGTTGATTCTTGGAGCCACCAGTGGAGGTGATTTTTGGTGCCCACCAGTGGAGGTGATTCTTGGGGCCACCAGTGGAGGTTATTCTTGGGGCCCCCGGAGTTGATTTTTGTGGCACGTGGATTGATGCTTGGGGCCCACCAGTGGAGTTGATCCTTGGGGCCACAAATGGCGCTGCTTCGTGGGGGCCAACAGTGAAGTTGAACTTTGGAGCCCACCAGTGGAGATGATTCTTGGGGCCACCAGTGGAGGTGATTCTTGGGGCCCACCAGTGGGGTTGATTCTTGGGGCCACCATTGGAGTCGATTCTTGGGGGCCACCAGTGGAGTCGATTTTTGGGGGCCACCAGTGGAGTTTATTCTTGGGACCCACCAATGGAGTTGATTCTTGGGGACACCAGTTGAGTTGATTCTTGGGCCCATCAGTGAAGTTGATTCTTGTGGCCACCACTGGAGATGATTCTTGGGGCCACCAGTGGGAGTTGATTCTTGGGCCCACCAGTGGAGTTGATTCTTGGGGCCACCAGTGGAGATGTTTTCTTGGGGCCACCAGTGGAGTGATTCTTGGGCCACCAGTGGAGTTGATTCTTGGGGCCACCAGTGGAGTTGATTCTTGGGGCCAAAAGTGGAGATGATTCTTGGTGTCCCCAGTGGAGATGATTCTTGGGGCCACCAGTGGAGTTGATTGTCCTGTCCTAGACTGATACATTGTAACAAACCAGAATTTGATTTTACACATTTTCTTGCCGGAATATTTTCTGCATAAAACTCATCACAGTCTCGCGTCCATCACAATCTGAGACCCTAACAGCAAATATTAATAATGGCGGCGATGGCGATGGCGCCATTCATCGGATCAAGCGGGAGATGTTTTTCCCCGTGACGTTACTGACAGCTGACACAGGGATTCAATAAGGACAATATCTGTGCAACAGGCGGAAGGACAAAGCAGAGCGGACACTATCACATCCCAGGGGCCCGGACACAAAGAAAGTGAAGAGGCAGCAATGTTCTTAGTGTCACTGAGGAATGGGGGCCCCGTGGAGCCGCGTCCTGGGCTCCAGCCAAGGGGAAGCACAAAGACTCCTCAAGGCGGACAATAGGAGACCCTGAGCTCGGAGGAAATCCCATTGTCCTTCAGGATCTGCTCCCTTGCACCAGACAATGCAGATTGTGACTTCACCTCCTTGACTCGCTCACTCAGGGAAACTTTTGTTCTGTAAGTTTTGGAAAAAGTTTTCCAGAAGTGAAGAGGAACAACGGGCCAGGAAAAAAAGCCTGGAGGCCACACAGGGGCCAGTGACGGACTGAGGGGGACCAGTGCAGCCAGGAAAGGGTTAATGATGACAGGAGGGTCCAAACCTATACAGCAAATACATCCAGCATGTCAGAATCCAGTGCTGCCCTTTCTATTGTTCTGTGTCAGTCTTCACTGCAGTTCTGATATTCTATTCATGCATTAGGAGGCTCAGGATGAGCTGAGCTGTAATTCCTTATCAGCTAAAGGGAGCGCTGCAGAGTGGAGACACGGAAAATAGAGAATTAATTGCTCCTAAGATATTTCATCTCCAACACAGCATCCTAAGGTGTCTAAGCCTCTGAAATAAAAAATAAATAAATCGCAAGTTCTTAAGTCCTCATCTTTTGCTTTTTAGCTGCTTTTTCTGGGAAAGCTGGGTGGCAACCACGTTCGGTCTGGCTCACAAGGAACTACTTGGGGAAGCCCCGGTGGGACCCTGGACATGGCAGACCTGGGGGGACATTTTTAGGTAGAATGGAAGAGAAAGAGAGGCAGAGAGTGAGAAGTAGCTGTAGGACGGGCCCCCAAGAATCAACTCCACTGCTGGCCCCAAGAATCATCTCCACTGGTGGGTCCCAAAAAACATCTCCACTCATGGCCCCAAGAATCAACTTTGCTGGTGGCATCAAGAATCACCACAACTGGTGGGCCCCAAGGAACAACTAGAGTGTTGGGCCTAAAAAACCAACCCCACGGGTGGGCCCCAAGAATCATCATCATTGGTGGGCCCAAGACTCAATTTCCCCTTTGGCTCCAAGAATCAACTCCACTGGTGGCCCCAAGAATTAACTCCACTGGTGGGTTCCAAGAATAAACTTCACTGGTGGGTACCAAAATCAACTTCTCTGGTGGTCCCAAGAATCACTTCCACTGGTGGCCCCAAGAATCATCTCCACTGGTGGGCCCAAGAATCATCTCCACTGGTGGCCCCAAGAATCATCTCCACTGGTGGCCCCAAGAATCATCTCCACTGGTGGGCCCCAAGAATCATCTCCACTGGTGGGCCCCAAGAATCCTCTCCACTGGTGGACCCAAGAATCAACTCCACTGGTGGGCCCCAAGAATCTTCTCCACTGGTGGGCCCCAAGAATCATCTCCACTGGTGGCCCCAAGAATCCTCCACTGGTGGTCCCAAGAATCTACTCCACTGATGGGCCCCAAGAAACAACTCCACTGGGGGCCCCAAGAATCATCTCCACTGGTGGGCCCCAAGAATCAACTCCACTGATGGGCCCCAAGAATCAACTCCACTGGGGGCCCCAAGAATTTCCACCACAAGTGCGACCCAAAGATCATCTCCAGTGGTGGGCCCTAAGCACCCCAGTCCGACACTGGTGAAATCCAATATGGTCATCGTTAGAATGGGATATTGAGGTGTCACATCTGTCCCCGGATGCAGTTACCCCCCCCCCCCCCCCCCATCTCTCTTGTTCATGGGGACCGGGTAATGGCGGCCATATAACCCAACTTTCCCAATAACAGACAGTTGTCTATACGGACAGAAAACATCTCGTGGGTTTGTAGAGGTTTCCTTAGTATATATAAGGATGAAGATCCAAGAAACCTAATGACTTCCCTTAATCAGCGTTTAAAGGTAAAGCGCGCGGTAAAGCTCTTAATCGCGGTTTCTCCGTCGCTGGTTTCACCCACATCAAAGTGACTTGATGATTTTTCCTGCTAATCCTCCTCCATTATTCCTTAATAGCTGCACAAGACGATGGCGAGAAGTCTCACAAGGAGAATTAACTTATCACTGGGCCACAGTGACAGCAAATCCGCATTCAGGAGACGCCGCCTTTGTGTCGGGGAAAAGCTCCTTTATTTGTGGAAGGAGAAGACACAATGAGGAGAGATAAGTAAGGAAGACGAGGAGAAGATCACAAGAGGCCATGGAGTCACCACTGACAAGTCAAACACCGCCGGCCGCCATATTGGCCTGGGTCACCATACACAATGATGGATCTCAGGGAAGTCACCCATGGCACATTCCTGTCTTATCATCCCCAGTGTGTACAGACATAAGTGGCTGCTACCTGACGAGGAGTCAGTGAAGGGTCATAAGGGAGAGACCTCCAAAACCATTAGCAATCAGCAGGCAACGCTTGGAAACCACACTACGTCTAATGCAGTCCACTAATATCACTCTGTTACCAGTGGGGTTCATCTATGAGGACCGGGGCCTCCAGGTGCCCCATAGCAGCTGCAGAGCTTGCCTCTATGGCACTAGGACCTTTGGTGCTCCTCACTGACCCCATCTTTCCATAATAAATAAACCAGAAGTGCATCATGACCCTTGGTCTATGGGATGAAATCCTGTCACCCCCTACCCATAAGAAAGGGGTATGGGCTGATTTGAGATGGATTCCAGGAGTTGCAAACTAGGACACATGGGCATCATGACCCTTGGTCTATGGGATGGAACCCTGTTGGCCCCCTGTCCATTAGAAAGGGTATGGGCTGAGTTGAGAAGGATTCCAGAAGCTGCCATCTAGATCATATGGGCATCATGACCCTTATCCCCACTTGTCTGGGATGAGGCATTGGCCCAACCTGAACTGAGTATATCCCCTCTCCAGGTCCACAGAAGCCAGCAGAGATGTCTATGCAATGTCCATCTTTGTTCTCACCTCCATAACTTCCTACAACCCATAGGACAGAGGTGTATCAAGAGTCCTTGCCCCATACTCCCCCCCGAGTTTGAGGCCACAGTAGCCACTGAAGATGCCTCTATGGTACATGGACCCCTCCGACCCCATCTCTAGATAATGAATAACCCAGAAGGGCATCATGACCCTTGGTCAATGGAATGAAACCCTGTTGCCTGCCTGCACATAAAGAAGGGGCATTGGCTGAATTGAGATAGGTTCCAGGAGCTGCCATCTAGGGAACAGGGGCATCATGACCCTTGTTCCATTTCTCCTTTGTATGGAATTAGGCATTGACCCAACTTGAGTAGAAGCTATCCCCTCTCCAGCCCCATAAAGCCAGCAGAGATGTCCAGCTCCCACCTCACTTCATCGTACAAGGACCTCACCGTCATGTTTCCATAAAGGATAAACCAGAAAGGTATCATAACCCTTGGTCTAGGAAATGGAACCCTGTTGCCCCCCTGCCCACAAGGAAGGGGTATGTGCTAAATTGAGAAGAATTCCAGGAGCTAGCTACCATCATGACACTTTTCCCCACTTGTCTGGGATGAGGTCTTTACCCAACCTGAGCTGAGACTATCCAATTTCCGGGTCCACAGAAGCCAACGAGATGTCTCTACTGTGTCCTTCTTGGTTGCACCTCCCTAACCTTCCCATAGCCCATAGGACAGAGGAGTATTGGGACCCTTTGCCCCATGCTCCCCCGTGGTTACAGGCCAACCTGGTCACATAGCAGCCACTGAAGACTCCTCTATGGCAGATATAAAAGGGCATCATGAGACAGTGCCCAATTCTCCCATTCCAGTGTGTCAGTAGATGGGACCTGGAAGATGGCGCCTAATGAGGCTAGTACACTACTCTCTAGGCACCACAGCAACCACACAGCTTTGCCCCAAATTTTTCATATCCCAAGACATTGGCATCATAAACGCAACCCTGCCCCAAAGGGCATCATGAAACTGGGCCCCATCCTCCCTCTCTGGCCTACTAGCAGATGGGACCTGGAAGGTGGTGCCTAATAGGGCTAGCATGCTATTCTTTAGGCACCACAGCAACCACACAGCTTTGCCCCCAATTTTTTACATAGCAGGACAGATGGGTTTCATCTCGACCCCGCCCTTTGCCCACGTCATGTTAGATCAGACCTTCACAACTTGGCAGGAGGTGGGGGCCAAAACTAGCCAGGCATGCCTCTAGATTGACGAAGAATGTTTGACTCTCTGGGAACGCCCCGGCTCGGGGACCACCTCTCGACCAGAGATAATGCAAATCCCAACCCCTAGCAGTGTGGTTTTTGGGCCGCCAGAAATCCTTAGCCTATATTGTGCAGGCCCGTGAAAAATCCCACTGGCCAATCTTTTCGCTCCTGATTCTGCAATTTAAGCCCCACCCCTGATCTGTCAGAAACACCCATTTTTGGGATGGGTATTTGTATAAACTCCACCCTTTTGCATCCCAATGTGCAAGAGTCTCCCGGAAGGAAAGGGAGGGTTGGCGGGTTTGTATCTGATAGGGTGAGATGGGGTCGGCTGAAGGCAGGGTGAGATGGAGTCGGCTGAAGGCAGGGTGAGGGGCATAGAGCCTACTGGAGCTTGGTCTTCTTTCTCCAGGACTGGGACAAGGTATTCTGGTGCCCTAAGCAAATAAGGAATATAGCACCCCCCCATGGAAAATGCAGCCCACTCCATACCTCCTTGTGCTCCTTCCTACATGGGATGAAGTGGTGCTCGAGGCGGTCGCCTACCTCCTCCAACCCCTCGCCCAGGCCTCAGGCGCACACAAGTGTCGCCTGGAAGAACATTAAAAGTGTCGCCACACAGTGTGTCCGAGTCTGCGATCAGCGAGTGGCGGTGATGGGAACGAATCATCCATCTTCTTTGTGAAGATTGACAGCGATTGCTGTAATGTCCCGGCCTCATCGGTTATATGAGAACTGGTGGGAATTAAAGGGCCGGTATCCCCACTCTCTGCGGGGGCGAGAACCCAGCTTTCCCAAAATCTGCATAGTTAAACAGATGAGTTATACAGATATGTTCTTCAGAAGCCTGTGAAAGCTGGGTGACCAGAAATATGCAGTATGGGTGGCATTCAAATGCACCACGCCCAGGAGTCACAAAGCATCGGCCATACTGGTTGTTACCCAGCTTTCCCAGAGTGTCGGCCATGTTGGATGTCGCCCAGCTTTCCCAGAGTATCGGCTATATTAGTTGCCACACAGTTTTCCCAGGGTATCAGCCATGTTAGTTGTCACCCAGTTTACCCAGAGTGTTGACCATGTTGGTTGTCACCCAGCTTTACCAGGCACTGATACGAGGGGGAGGGGGTTGGTTGGAAAAATGATGATCTAAATGTATTTTTCTGCTTGTTTGTTTTCTGTGGTTTTCACCATCAGATATTTGTTTACTTCAACACAAAAAATAGAAACCCACAGCGGTGTTTGTGTTATTTTAGGTAATTTGAATCGGGGGCGCCCGTCTCCGCTCTTGACACCTCGCATCTCCTGACTCCCCATATGCTCTGAGAATCCGAAATAAACTGCACGGTGAAAGCACCAAAACAAAAGCAGAGCAGATGGCGCCGAGGACGCCGAACCTGCCGGCGCGGCCGTAATGCCCTGCAGACCCGAGGGGCGGCCGCGGTGTCCTGCAGGCCAAAGGGGCGGCCGTGGTGCCCTGCAGGCTCGAGGGGCGGCCGCGGTGTCCTGCAGGCCAAAGGGGCGGCCGTGGTGCCCTGCAGGCTCGAGGGGCGGCCGCGGTGTCCTGCAGGCCAGAGGGGCGGCCGTGGTGCCCTGCAGGCCAGAGGGGCGGCCGTGGTGCCGTGCAGGCCAGAGGGGCGGCCGTGGTGCCCTGCAGGCGCGAGGGGCGGCCGGGGTGGCCTGCAGGCCCGAGGGGCGGCCGTGGTGCCGTGCCGGCCAGAGGGGCGGCCGTGGTGCCCTGCAGGCCAGAGGGGCGGCCGTGGTGCCCTGCAGGCCCGAGGGGCGGCAGTTGGTGCCCTGCAGGCCAGAGGGGCGGCCGTGGTCCCCTGCAGGCCAGAGGGGCGGCCGTGGTGCCGTGCAGGCCAAAGGGGCGGCCGTGGTGCCCTGCAGGCTCGAGGGGCCCCGCCCCCCGCAGTGTCCTGCAGGCCAGAGGGGCGGCCGTGGTGCCCTGCAGGCCAGAGGGGCGGCCGTGGTGCCCTGCAGGCCAGAGGGGCGGCCGTGGTGCCGTGCAGGCCAGAGGGGCGGCCGGTGGTGCCCTGCAGGCCAGAGGGGTGGCCGTGGTGCCCCTGCCGGCCAGAGGGGCGGCCGTGGTGCCCTGCAGGCCAGAGGGGCGGCCGTGGTGCCGTGCAGGCCCGAGGGGCGGTCGTGTTTCCCTGCAGGCCCGAGGGGTGGCCGTGATTCCCTGCAGGCCCGAGGGGCGGCCGTGATTCCCTGCAGGCCCGAGGGACAGCCATGATGCCCTGCAGGCCCGAGGGGCGCGTGTGGTGCCCTGCAGGCTCGAGGGGGAGCCGTGATGCCCTGCAGGTCTGAGGGGAGGCCCTGGTACCGTGCAGGACTGAGGGGAGGCGGTCGTTCCGTGCAGACCTGAGGGGTGGCCGTGGTGCCGTGCTGGCCCGAGGGGCGGTCGTGATTCCCTGAAGACCTGAGGGGCGGCTGTGGTGCTCTGCAGGTCCGAGGGGCGGCTGTGGTGCCCTGCAGGCCTGAGGGGTGGCCATGGTGCCATGCAGGCCAGAGGGGCGGCCGTGGTGCCCTGCAGGTCCGAGGGGCGGCCGCGGTGTCCTGCAGGCCAGAGAGGTGGCCGTGGTGGCGTGCTGGCCAGAGGGGCGGCCGTGGTGCCGTGCAGGCCAGAGGGGCGGCCGTGGTGCCCTGCAGGCCAGAGGGGAGGCCGTGTTGCCCTGCAGGGCAGAGGGGCGGCCGTGGTGCCGTGCAGGCCCGAGGGGCGGGTGTGATTCCCTGCAGGCCCGAAGAGTGGCCGTGATTCCCTGCAGGCCCAAAGGACGGCCATGATGCCCTGCAGGCCCGAGGGGCGGCTGTGGTGCCCTGCAGGCTCGAGGGGGAGCCGTGAAGCCCTGCAGGTCTGAGGGGTGGCCATGGTACCGTGCAGGCCTGAGGGTTGGCTGTCGTTCCGTGCAGGCCTGAGGGGTGGCCGTGGTGCCGTGCAGGCCAGAGGGGCGGCCGTAGTGCCCTGCAGGCCAGAGGGGCGGCCGTGGTGCCCTGCAGGCCCGAGGGGTGGCCGTGGTGCCCTGCAGGCCAGAGGGGCGGCAGTGGTGCCGTGCAGGCCCGTGGGGCGGCGGTGCTTCCCGGCAGGCCGAGGAGTGGCGTGTTTCCCTGCAGGCCCGAGGGGCCGCCGTGAGTCCCTGCAGGCCCGAGGGGCAGCCGTGCTGCCCTGCAGGCCCGAGGGGCGGCCGTGTTGCCCTGCAGGCCCGAGGGGCGGCTGTGGTGCCCTGCAGGCTCGAGGGGGAGCCGTGATGCCCTGCAGGTCTGAGGGTTGGCCATGGTGCCGTGCAGGCCAGAGGGGTGGCCGTGGTGCCGTGCAGGCTAGAGGGGCGGCCGTGGTGCCGTGCTGGCCAGAGGGGCGGCCGTGGTGCCGTGCAGGCCAGAGGGGCGGCCGTGGTGCCGTGCAGGCCAGAGGGGCGGCCGGGGTGCCGTGCAGGCCAAAGGGGCGGCCGTGGTGCCGTGCAGGCCAGAGGGGCGGCCGTGGTGCCCTGCAGGCCAGAGGGGCGGCCGTGGTGCCGTGCAGGCCCGAGGGGCGGTTGTGATTCCCTGCAGGCCCGAGGAGTGGCCGTGATTCCCTGCAGGCCCGAGGGACGGCCATGATGCCCTGCAGGCCCGAGGGGCGGCTGTGGTGCCCTGCAGGCTCGAGGGGGAGCCGTGATGCCCTGCAGGTCTGAGGGGTGGCCATGGTACCGTGCAGGCCTGAGGGGTGGCTGTCGTTCCGTGCAGGCCTGAGGGGTGGCCGTGGTGCCGTGCTGGCCCGAGGGGCGGTCGTGATTCCCTGAAGACCTGAGGGGCGGCTGTGGTGCCCTGCAGGTCCGAGGGGCAGCTGTGGTGCCCTGCAGGTCGAGGGGCAGCCGTGATGCCCTGCAGGCCTGAGGGGTGGCCATGGTGCCATGCAGGCCTGAGGGGTGGCCGTCGTTCCGTGCAGGCCTGAGGGGCGGCCGTAGTGAGGTGCAGGCCTGAGGGGTGGCTGTCATTCTTTGCAGGCCTGAGGGGCGGCCGTGGTGCCGTGCAGGCCAGAGGGGCGGCCGTGGTGTCCTGCAGGCCCGAGGGGCGGTTGTGATTCCCTGCAGGCCCGAGGGGTGGCTGTGATTCCCTGCAGGCCCGAGGGGCGGCTGTGATTCCCTGCAGGCCCAAGGGGCGGCCGTGATGCCCTGCAGCCCCGAGGGGCGGCTGTGGTGCCCTGCAGGCTCGAGGGGCAGCCGTGATGCCTGCAGGTCTGAGGGGTGGCCATGGTACCGTGCAGGCCTGAGGGCTGGCTGTCATTCCGTGCAGGCCTGAGGGGTGGCCATGGTACCGTGCAGGCCTGAGGGGTGGCTGTCATTCCGTGCAGGCCCGAGGGGCGGCCGTGATTCCCTGCAGGCCCGAGGGATGGCCATGATGCCCTGCAGGCCCGAGGGGCGGCTGTGGTGCCCTGCAGGCTCGAGGGGGAGCCATGATGCCCTGCAGGTCTGAGGGGTGGCCATGGTACCGTGCAGGCCTGAGGGGTGGCTGTCGTTCCGTGCAGGCCTGAGGGGTGGCCGTAGTGCCGTGCAGGCCCGAGGGGCGGTCGTGATTCCCTGAAGACCTGAGGGGCGGCTGTGGTGCCGTGCCGGTCCGAGGGGCGGCTGTGGTGCCCTGCAGGCTCGAGGGGCAGCCGTGATGCCCTGCAGGTCTGAGGGGTGGCCATGGTGCCATGCAGGCCTGAGGGGTGGCTGTCATTCCGTGCAGGCCTGAGGGGTGGCCATGGTACTCTGCAGGCCTGAGGGGTGGCTGTCATTCCGTGCAGGCCTGAGGGGTGGCTGTCATTCCGTGCAGGCCTGAGGGGTGGCCGTGGTGCCGTGCAGGCCCGAGGGGCGGTCGTGATTCCCTGAAGACCTGAGGGGCGGCTGTGGTGCCCTGCAGGTCCGAGGGGCGGCTGTGGTGCCCTGCAGGCTTGAAGGGCAGCCGTGATGCCCTGCAGGCCTGAGGGGTGGCCATGGTGCCGTGAAGGCCTGAGGGGTGGACGTCGTTCCGTGCAGGCCTGAGGGGGGGCCGTGGTGCCGTGCAGGCCCGAGGCGTTGCAGTGGTGTTCTGCAGGCCCGAGGGGCGGCCATGATGCCCTGCAGGCCCGAGGGGCGGCTGTGGTGCCCTGCAGGCTCGAGGGGCAGCCGTGATGCCCTGCAGGCCTGAGGGGTGGCCATGGTGCCATGCAGGCCTGAGGGGTGGCCCTGGTGCCCTGCAGGTCTGAGGCGAGGCCGTGGTGCCTTGCAGGCCTGAGGGGTGGCCATGGTGCCGTGAAGGCCTGAGGGGTGGCTGTGTTGCCGTGCAGGCCCGAGGGGCGGCCGTGTTGCCGTGCAGGCCTGAGGGGTGGCCATGGTGCCGTGCAGGCCTGAGGGGTGGCCATGGTGCCGTGGAGGCCTGAGGGGTGGCTGTGTTGCCGTGTAGGCCTGAGGGGTGGCCGTGGTGCCATGTAGGCCTGAGGGGTGGCCGTGGTGGCGGGTTCTATAGTCTGGATGTATAGATGTGGTCGAAATAAAAATGAGCCTGAAACCGGACTTTCTCCATGTTGCTGGCGGCATTTTCAGAAAAGTGGGTGACGGGTGGGGCCTAATACATTGACTATAATTTACCCCCGAAATTTACGGAAATTTTAGCTCAAATCTTCGCCCCCTCGCAACTCGTGCAGATTACAGATGTGGCGCCTTGGCAGTCATTGGAAAATTTGCTTCATTTTAATGAATTCCCTCATGTGTGTTTTTATTTTTTCCCCAGTGTTAAAATCTCTGTTTGCTGTCAGTGAATGAAGACATCACAAAGGGCATAGTATGGGATAGGGGCATTTTATGGCATCTTTGTCTTGGGCACTAACATTTTTCACATTGTGATCCGAGGTTACTTTTAAAAAGCCTGATAATCCAGAATATTTGATAATCCGGGATAAATAGTAAAGGCCTGTTTGCTGTCAGTGAATGAAGACATTACAAGGAGGCAAAGTACAGGTTAGGAGGCGTCTCATGCCATTTTCGTTTTTATGCAATAAAATTTTTCACTTCGTGGTCTGAGGCCACTTTTGAGAGCCCTGATAATCCAGAATATCTGATAATCCGGGATAAATAGTAAAGGGCTGTTTGCTGTCAGTGTATGAAGACATTGTTAGAGCAATGTATTCCCTCATGGGTGTTTTTATTCTTTCACCAGTGTTAAGATCTCTGTTTGCTGTCAGTGAATGAAGACATTACAAAGTATGGGATAGCGGGCATTTTATGCCATCTTTGTCTTGGGAACTAACATTTTTTGCGTTGTGGTCCGAGGTCACTTTTGAGACGCCTGATAATTCAGAATATTTGATAATCCGGGGTAAGTAGTAAAGGGCTGTTTGCTGTCAGCATATGAAGTCATTGTAAGAGCAACGTACAATACAGGAGGTGCCTTATGCAATTATTGTTTTGGGCACTACCTTTTTCTCTGTAATGGTCTAAAGTCATGTTTAAAACGTCTGATAATCTGGAATATTGGATAATCCGGGATAAATAGTAAAGGGCAGTAATGGGCTGTTTGCTGTCAGTGAATGACAACATTACAAGTGAAAATTACAGTGTAGGGGGTGTCTTATGCCATCTTTGTCTTGAGCACTAACATTTCTCGTGTCGTGGTCTGAGGTCACTTTTGAGACGCCTGATAAACCGGAATATCTGATAATCTGGGATAAGTAGTAATGGGCTGTTTGCTGTCAGTGAATGAAGACATTATAAGGGACATATGATAGGATATGGGGCATTTTATGCCATCTTTGTCTTGGGAACGAACATTTTTTGTGTTGTGGTCTAAGATCACTCTTGAGACGCCTGATAATTCAGAATATTTGATAATCCAGGATAAATAGTAATGGGCTGTTTGCTGTCAGTGAATGAAGTCATTGTAAGAGCAACATACAATATAGGAGGCGCCTTATGCAATTATTGTTTTGGGCACTACCTTTTTTTCTGTAATGGTCTAAGGCCATGTTTGAGACACTTGATAATCTGGAATATTTGATAATCCGGGATAAGTAGTAAAGGGTAGTAATGGGCTGTTTGCTGTCAGTGAATGACAATATTACAAGTGAAAATTACAGGGTAGGGGGCGTCTTATGCCATCCTTGTCTTGGGCACTAAAATTTTTCGCATTGTAGTCTGAGGTCACTTTTGAGACGCCTGATAATTCAGAATATTTGATAATCCAGGATAAATAGTAATGGGCTGTTTGCTGTCAGCGTATGAAGTAAGAGCAACGTACAATATAGAAGGCGTCTTATGCCATCTTTGATTTGGGCACTTTTTTTCTGTAATGGTCTAAAGTCACTCTTGAGACGCCTGATAATCTGGAATATTTGATCATCCAGAATTAGTGGCAATGGGATGATTGCTGTCAGTGAATGACGACATTGCAAGTGAAAATTACAGGATAGGGGGCGTCTTATGCCCTCTTTGATTTGGACACTTTTTTCCTGTAATGGTCTGAGGTCACCTTTGAGATGCCTGATAATCTGGAATATTGATAATCCGGGATACATTCTAAAGGGCTGTAATGGGCTGTTTGCTGTCAGTGAATGACGACATTGTAAGCAAAAATTACAGGATAGGGGGCGTCTTATGCCGTCTTTGTCTTGGGCACTAATATTTGTGTCGTGGTCTGAGGTCACTTTTGAGACGCCTGATAATCCGGAATATCTGATAATCTGGGGTAAGTAGTAAAGGATGTCATGGCAGCCTCTCGCTTTGTGGCGGGGGCACAGGACCTGCGCCTGTGAGGGCACTATGTTATTCCACCATTGTGTTAGGTAAATTGTGAGGCGTAATTATCCAGGTTTATAAAGGGAGAGATCCTGAATCGACCTATAAAGGCGGCGGCGCCCGGTAATTCCCGTGACTGATTTATAGCCGCGCGCCATGCTGCTTTGATGTCCCAACATATGGGCTCTCTGCGTCTTTGATCACTGCCTGTCACCTTTCAATGGGGAGGCTCAGCAGGTAGGCCCGGGCCAGGCCGCCGCCATGTCAGAGCCTCTCATCACCGCGGCAACGGGGCCTGACAGGGACCCTACACAAGACAAAACCCACAAACGCTCAAAGGGAAGCACAATCCTGGCTGCTCCCTTCTGTCACTGCCTCAGGGAAAGCTGGGTGGCGAGCAAAATGGCCGTCAAAGATCGTCACCCAGCTTTCCCAGATAGAGAAAGCAAACAGGTCTTTCTAGGTTAGAGACGGTATCCCCAACAGTCACCCAGCTTTCCCAGATAGAGAATGTATACAAGGCTTTCTAGGTTAGAGACTGTATCCCCAACAGTCACCCAGCTTTCCCAAACAGAGAAAGCATACTAGTCTTTCTAGGTTAGAGACGGTATTGCCAACAGTCACCCAGCTTTCCCAGATAGAGAATGTATACAAGGCTTTCTAGGTTAGAGACGGTATCCCCAACAGTCACCCAGCTTTCCCAAGATCCAGAATACCGAGTCTGGCAAATAATACTGTGATATGAGCTGACACCCAACTTTCCCAGAATCCTGAGAGGAAACCCCACCTAGTTATATAATAACATATAGTACGAGGATTTGTCATTGGAATAAGGATGTTTGCACCGTATGCGTCTTTTTTGACACGGAAACCTAGTCTTTCACCTCCAAAATCCAGAATAGCGAGTCTGTCACTAAATACTGGGATATGAGCTGCAACCCAGCTTTCCCGGAACCCTGAGAGGAAACCCGGCCTAGTTATATAGTAACAAATAGTTACAGGATATGTTACTGAGGTAAAGATGGCGGCTATGTCTCTTGTCACCCAGCGTTCCCAGAACCCTGAGAAGAAACCCGGTCTAGTAATACAGTAAAATATAGATGGCCACCATAATTGGAGTAAAGATGGCGGCTTTGTCTCTTGTCACCCAGCTTTACCAGAACCCTGAGAGGAAACCTGGGCTAGCTATATAGTAACCTATAGTTACAGGATATGTTATTGAAGTAAAGATGGCAGCTATGTCTCTTGTCACCCAGCTTTTCCAGACCCCTGAGAGGAAACTAGTTATACAGTAAAATATAGATGGCCACCATAATTGGAGTAAAGATGGCGGCTTTGTCTCTTGTCACCCAACTTTACCAGAACCCTGAGAGGAAACCTGGGCTAGTTATATAGTAACCTATAGTTACAGGATATGTTATTGAAGTAAAGATGGCAGCTATGTCTCTTGTCACCAAGCTTTCCCAGACCCCTGAGAGGAAACTAGTTATAAAGTAAAATATAGTTGGCCACCATCTTTCCTAGATAGAGCCTACATAAAGGTCTTTCTATATTAGAGATGGTATTCCCAGCAGTCACCCAGTATTCCCAGACCACTGAGAGGAAACCCAGCCTAGTTATATAGTAACATATAGTTGGCCACCATTATTGGAGTATAGATGACGGCTTTGTGTCTTGTCACCCAGCTTTAACAGACCCCCGAGAGGAAACCCGGCCTAGTTATACAGTCACATATTGTTGGCAGCTGTGTCACTGGAGTAAAGATGGCGGCTTCGACTCTTGTCACTTAGCTTTCCCAGAGGAAATTCGACCTAGTTATACAGTAACCTATAGTTAGAGGATATGTCAATGGAGTAAGATGGCGGCCTTGTCTCTTTTCACACAGCTTTCCCAAATCGAGCCTACATAAAGGTTTTTCTAGATTAGAAATGGTGTCCCCAGCAGTCACCCAGCTTTCCCAGACCCCTGAGAGGAAACCTGGCCTAGTTATATAGTAACAAATAGTTAGAGGATATGTCATTGGAGTAACAATGGCTTTGTCTCTTGTCACCCAGCTTTCCAAGACACCTGACAGGAAACCGGCCTACAGTAACAGTACAGTAATATATAGAAGATATGTCATTGGAATAACGATGCAAACAAAACACAATGCCAGCAGTGCTCTCTAGGTGCTAAAAACGGTCAAAAAGGACATAAGAATTTTTTGGAACAGCGTTTCTGCTACTATGGAATATATGAAAAAAATTGTTGAGGTTTACCGCGGCAAGGGAGTAAAGATGGCGGCCTTGTCTGCTGTCACCCAGCTTTCCAAGACCCCTGAAAGGAAAACCGGCCTACAGTAACAGTGCAGTAACATATAGTTAGAAGGTATGTCATTGGAATAAAGATGGCGGCCTTGTCTTGTCACCCAGCTCTCCCAGACCACTGAGAGGAAACCTGACCTACAGTAACAGTACAGTAACATAAAGTTAGAGGATAAGTCATTGGAATAAAGATGGCAGCCTTGTGTCTTCTCACCCAGCTTCCTCAGACCCCTGAGAGGAAACCCGGCCTAGTTATACAGTAATATAACACTCCCGGCCCTTTTTATTAGGTACCCTGCCAACTGCTCGTTAACACTTAAAATTTTTAATCAGCCAACACATGGCGGGAACTCGTCTTTAGGCATGTAGACATGGTCAAACAATCTCCCAGTTTTTAAACCCGGGATCATATGGGGAAGAAAGGTGATTTTGAGTGCCTTTGAACTTGCATGGTTGTTGGTGCCCAAAAGGGGTGGTCTGAGTATTTAGAACTCTGATCTCCCTGGGTTTTCACGCACAACCCCTCCAGGGGTTTTTCAGAGAATGGTCCAAAAAAAAAAACACCCGTGGCGGCAGTCCTGTGGGCGGAAATGCCTTTTTGAGCCAGAGGTCAAAAGGGGTGGGCAACTGGTTCGAGCGAAGAAAGGCAACAGTGACTCAAAAAGCCACCCTTTTCAACCAAGGTAGGGAGAAGAGCATCTTGAAGCACAGTACGGCAATTTAGGCGAGGGGGAAGCGCAAAGACCCACCCGGGGGGCCCCTCTTTCAGCTAAGAACAGGGAAAAGAGGGCCCCAAATTTGCCCAAATTTATCGAAATTGGACTAAAGTGGAAAAACGTTGCCTGGTCTGATGATTCTCACGATTTCTCTGGACATTCGATGGTAAAGGGTTTCAGAATTTGGCGCAACACATGATAAGATGGATCCATCCTGCCTTGTTTCACGTTCAGGCGTGGTGGTGTGTGTCATGTGTGGGAATATGTTTCTATGGCAATACTTGTCCCCTATGGTACACATTGAAAGCAATGTTGCAACCCTGTGATCTATGCCAGAAGAATAGCGTTCTGAGGCCAAAAGGGGTCAACCGTGACTAGCATTGTGTACTAATAAAGTGGCCGGTGAGTGTATATTTGGTCGCCATCATTGGAGTAAAGATGGCTGCCTTGTCTGCTGTCACCCAGCTTTCTCATCACTAGACAAAGCTGGAAAACCTGACAGAAGATGACACTTGACCGATCACCACAATCCTAAGCAGATAAAGGGATGAGGGAAGCGTTTTATGAGCTCTGAGGCCATCATGACAGATTGACGGCGGAGGGGGCTGGGTTATTGGATGACGGGTCATGATAAACCAAAGCTGTTCCCCTGGAGATATGCCGTGCATTGTCTCCGATATGGACGTCAGAATTCCAGAGATGGCTGTATTCTCTATGACAATAGTCCTGACAGAGAGGAGATAGGTACTACAACTCCCAACGTGAGAGGATTTGTCACAGAACCAACGCTTTATAAGGCCTCATATATGTTGCAGGTATCTATGGGGAGATCTCACAGAAGGTATTTTACGGTGAAGCTACGGCACGGCCTTATGTGCGCCTTAGAGCAAACATCACCTCTTTATGAATACATTGGCTTTATTGTGCTTTATGTGCCTGACAAAAAAGTGGAGAAAAGGCGTCCAGGGAAAAAGTGTATGTGAACGGGAAATACAGCAAGCGTAGAAGACCACGTCCGGGGAAAAAGCGGATACAAACGGGAAATAGAACAAGCATAGAAGATCGCGTCCAGGGGGAAAAGAGTATACGAATGGGAAATAGAACAAGCGTAGCAGACCTCATCCGGCACGAAAAGAATATACGAATGGGAAATAGAGCAAGCGTAGAAGACTGCGTCCGGCACAAAAAGCGTATATGAACGGGAAATAGAGCAAGCGTAGTAGACCTCGTCCGGCGCAAAAAGCGTATATGAACGGGAAATAGAGCAAGCGTAGAAGACCGCGTCCGACACATAGGGGGACATGTATGATCGGAGCTTTCACACATTTTCAGGCGTATAATGCGCCTCACTGTGCCGGCTCCACTGTCGGACGCACCTAATGCGCTGTTAGGCGCAAGGTTCGCCACTTTGTAATTCGCCTAACATGAAAGGGCGTTCTGTGGGTGTTCTGGGGCGGGACGCACCACATTCGAAAACTCCGATGCATGAATGTGGGTCGGCAAAGTGAGGCGCATTACAGCTCCGACAGGCAGACCTATTTCAATGTGGTCTGTCTGACGGAGGCATCGAAGTTTGCCCCGCATTTATGAGCGCACTTCGGCGCCAATATACATCAGCCGCATTTTTCATGGTAACAAACGTGAAAACAGGCGCTTCAACGCGCCGATCTTCATACGTGTCCCCCAAAGTGTATACGAACGGGACATAGAGCACGCGTAGAAGACCACGTCCGGCACATAAAGTGGAAATGAACGGGAAATAGAGCAAGAATCGAAGACCACCTCCAGCACATAAAGTGGATACGAACGGAAGATAGAGCAAGGGTAGAAGACCACCCCCGGGACAAGGAGCAGCTATGAAGGGAAATAGAGCAAGCGTAGAAGACCACGTCCGGCACATAAAGTGGAAACGAACGGGAAATAGAGCAAGCGTAGAAGACCCCACCCGGGACAAGGAGCAGCTCCGAAGGGAAATAGAGCAAGCGTAGAAGACCACGTCCAGCACATAAAGTGGAAACGAACGGGAAATAGAGCAAGCATAGAAGACCACACCCGGGACAATGAGCAGCTACGAAGGGAAATAGAGCAAGCGTAGAAGACCACGTCCGGCACATAAAGTGTATACGAACGGGATGTAGAGCAAGCGTAGAAGACCACGTCCGGCACATAAAGTGTATACGAACGGGATGTAGAGCAAGCGTAGAAGACCACGTCCGGCACATAAAGTGTATACGAACGGGAAGTAGAGCAAGGGCAGAAGACCCCACCCAGGACAAGGAGCAGCTACGAAGGGAAATAGAGCAAGCGTAGAAGACCACGTCCGGCACATAAAGTGGAAACGAACGGGAAATAGAGCAAGCGTAGAAGACCACGTCCGGCACATAAATTTGGAAACGAACGGGAAATAGAGCAAGCGTAAAGACCACGTCCGGCACATAAAGTGGAAACGAACGGGAAATAGAGCAAGCGTAGAAGACCACGTCCGGCACATAAAGTGTATACGAACGGGATGTAGAGCAAGCGTAGAAGACCACGTCCGGCACATAAAGTGGAAACGAACGGGAAATAGAGCAAGCGTAGAAGACCACGTCCGGCACATAAAGTGGAAACGAACGGGAAATAGAGCAAGCGTGGAAGACCGTGTCTGGTGCAAAAAGCATAAACAAACGGGAAATAGAGCAAACAAAGAATACCATGTCCAGAGCAAAATGCATATACAAAGGGGAAATAGAATGAACGTACAAGAAAGCGTCTAGCACAAAAAGCGTGTACAAACAGGAAATAGAGCAAGTGCAGAAGACCACGTCCGGGTAAAAAGCGTATATGAACAGAAAATAGAGCAAGCGTAGTAGACTGTGCCTGATGCAAAAAGCGTAAACAAGCATAGTCTAAAAGAAACATTTGATCTGTAGAATGTAATCACAACAGTGAAAGGTGAGAGGCACCAAAAAAACTTTTTCTAATCAAAATGAATAAAAAAAACTGTGGCTGTGTTTTTTTTTATGCTGTTTTGAATAATATGAGAAAATAGTAAAAAAAAAGAAGAAAATTTGTTTTACACATTTTTGCATTTTTCTTTTACAGCAAAAGCGGAGCTAAAATAAGCTTTGTAATTGTGTTAGTTTTCCGTCACGGACGTTTATATACAGGTGATATAAAACTGTAGGGTCGTCAGTTGCGGTGATCACATAACTGCAGAGCTAATATGTATCTTATCAAACCCAGCAGCTCCTGCAGTTATCGAGCCCTAGTGATCACATGACTGCAGAGCATAGTTGCCAACTTTTGAAAATGAAGGGGGCGTGGCATCTTTCCGGTATGCCACGCCCCCTTCAAAAAGCCACACCCACTCCACCTAATTTCATAACGGTTTTGGAAGAAAGCCAGGTAATGCCCTTATACCCCGATAGAACCCCCCATATCCCAGTACCCCCCCTTAAACCAGGAAATTTTTCCCCCCTTATAGCCAAGAGATCCCCTCTGTACCCCGGTAGGTCCCCCCCTTTTGTTCCCGGGAAATTGGCCCCCCATTGTTTGCCGGGTAGTCCCCCTCGTTCCCGGTAGTCCCCCCTTTGGGGTACCCCAAGGGTATTTGCCCCCTCTGTTTGCCAGGTAAATGCCCCCCCGTTGCCCGGGTGGGGCCCCCCCAAATTGTTGCCGGGTAGTGCCCCCATTTTGCCAGCTAGTGTCCCCCTCTTTTTGCCAGGTAGTTTCCCCCTCTGTTGCCGGGTAGTGCCCCCCTCTTTCCCCAGGTAGTGCCCCCTTTTGCCAGGTAGTTTTCCCCCCTCTTTTGGGCCAGGTAGTGCCCCCTCTGTTGCCGGGTTATGCCCCGCCATTGTTTGCCAGGTTAGATGTCCCCCTGTTGCCAGGTAGTCCCCCCCCCCCCCGGTTTTTTTGCCAGTAAAATGTCCCCTCTTTTTGCCAGGTAGTGCCCCCTCTTTTGCCGGGAAAGAGCCCCCATTGTTCCCCAGTGAAGTGCCCCCCTTTGGGTTTCCAGGCAGAGCCCCCCATAAAGCAATAAAGATTAAAAAAAAAAAAATTTCCATTTTCCCCCTCACCAGGCTCCTCCCAGCGCTGCCAGTTTCCCGACCGATCTCCTCAGCGGCGCGGGGGAATTTGAGGGGCGCGCGGCGCCACTCTCCTGCACCCGCCCCGGGCATTCCCCCCCCCCTGCGCCGCTGACCTTATGTCGGCGGCAACACACCCGGCCCCGGGAAACAACGGGGGAGGGGGACATCCCCCCCCCCTCCTCCTGACACGCGAGACTCCGGGCGGGTGAAGGGGGCCGCAGGGGGGGGGCCGCTTTCACCCCCCCCTGTAGGAGGGGCCTCCGGCCCCCAAGAGTAGCGCACTAGCGCTACCCCCCCAGCGCCGCGGCCTTTTTAAAAGAGCCCCCCCCCGCCTGCTGGCGGGGGGGAAATTTGCTAACCCCCCTGAAAGGCGGGGGGGCCCCCAAAAATAGCGGGACCCCCCCCCAAAAACGGGGGGAGTTTGGCATGTTTTTCTCCCAGACCCTGATTTTTAAACGATAAAAACCCAAACAGCTCCCTGCAGGGTCCAAAGCCCGGGGTTGATCACATGACTGAAAGAGCTGATCTGTATCTGATAAGACCCAGCAGCCCCTTTTCAGTTACCAACCCCCGGGATCAAAAGACTGCAAAAACTGATCTGAATCTGATAAGACCCAAACACTCCGCACTTAACCAACCCCGGGTGATCTCATGATTTGCAAGCTTCTGTATCTGAAAAAGACCCATCACCCTCCTGAAAATTTACCAAACCCCCCTTTGATCACTTTCCCTGCAGAGCTGATTTATCTTTTTTAAGACCCACACCCTCAAAACCGATCCCCATTAAATCCATAAACTGCAAAGCTGATCTGTATCAGATAAACCAAGCAGCTCCTCACTCCCCACCCCCCGGTGATCACATGCCCTGCGGGAGCTGATCTGTATCGGATAAGACCCACAGCCCCGCATTTTTACCAACCCCCGGGTGACACATGACTGCAAGTTTATCTGTATCTGAAAAAACCCCTTTCAGCTCCTCCCATTTTACCTAACCCCGGGGTGCCCACAGACTGCAAATTTTTGGTTTGTATTGAAAAAAACCCAGCAGCCCCTTTAAAACCCCTTCCCAAACCCGGGTTTTGAACTAAATGACTGAAAGAGCTAAATTTTTGTACTGATAAGACCCAACAGCTCCTGAAAATTACCAAACCCCCCTTTAAATCACATGACTGAAAGGAGCTGATCTGTATCTGATAAGACCCCGAACCCTGAAATTTACCAAGCCCCGGGGGGAACACATAAACGCAGAGCTGATTTTGTTAACAAATAAGCCCCCAGCAGTTTCCCTGCGGGTTAAAACCGGGATCCCGGTTGATCACAGGGATTTGGCAAAAAAGCTGTTCTGAAACTGATAAGACCCAGCAGCCTCCTGCAGCTACCGAGGCCCCGGGTTGATCAAAATGACTGCAAAAGCAAAAATTCTGTATCTAAAAAAGACCCAGCGGGCTCCTGAGTTACCGAACCCCCGGTGATCCCCCCCAGGGGGCCCCCCTGAAAGAGCGGGGATTTTTGAAATTCTATAAGACCCAGCAGCTCCTCCCCGGTACCCAAAAAAAGGGCCCCCCGGTGATCACATGACTGCAGAGCAAAAAAAAAATCGGGAAAAACCCCACCCCGGGCTCCGAAAGGGTTTCCCCCGGGCCCCCCCAGTGTTTCACATGACTGCAAAGCGGGTTTTCTGTTCGGGAAAAAGGGGGCCCCAGCAGCTCCCTGCATTTTTACAGAGCCCCCAGGGACCCACATGCCCTGCAGCCCTTGATCTTGAATCAATAAGACCCAGCAGCTCCTCCCTTTAAAATTTTGGGGGGAACCCCAAACCCCCCCCCCACTTGGACTGCAGAACGATTTTGAAATTTTAAAAGACCCAGCATTTCCTCCCGGGCCCCAGGGATCCCTTGACTCCCAGAGCTGATCTGTATCTGTAAGACCCCAGCTCCTGCAGTTACAGAGCCCCGGTAAACACATGACTGCAGACTTGATCTGTATCTGATAAGACCCACACTCCTGCAGTTCCCGGGGAGCCCCGGGTAAACACATAAACCGGGGGAAGCAGGAAAGGGAGGGCGAGGCTTTCCTACATATCTGTGTGTACGAGGGCTAACTGAGTGTTTGGGGAAGGGGCAGGGACGGTTTAATCCCTTTGCAAAACCCGGGCGCCGCTGACAGCAGGCTCTCCACCCCCGCAGCCCCCACAAACTAGTCCCAAACGCCCCGGGCAGAAAATTTTTTCAAAAGACAATTAAAATCAATAAAACCTAAAAAAAAAAATGAAATTTTTCCCCCCCGAGCCTGGGCTCGGGCGCCACGCAGGGGGCGGAAATAGGGTAAAATTCTGCATACAGTCGTTTGATTGCAGAGAGTGCAAGCTTTTGACATCAAAAGATTCTCCCCTGCTTTCCACAATAAAGAACGGCGAGGACAAGACGCCCCCCACCCCCGGGGACATTCAAAGCCGGGAAAAGGGATGGTCACACAATGAGCTTTTTGTACGTCCGGGCCACCATAAATCAATACTTCTTTCCGGGTTCCCCCAAACTCCACACAATAAAGGGGAAGGGTTTTGCCCCAAACGGGTTTTCCCTGCCCGCCGGGTGGGCACCCCCAAAACCCTTCCCCATACATAGGGGTCCCTGACTAAATGGAGCCCAGTTCAGGCACCTTTTGGCTGCGACCAGTGGAGGTGGCCATTTCTGACGGTTTTTCCCTTTCAAAAAATTCACTTAGGTGCAGCCCCATTTTTTGGATTGGGTTCCCCTAAAAGGGAAGGCCACCATTTTGGGTAAAATTGGTCCCTATTTGGAGGCGGCCATCTTGATAGATTGGTCCCTATTTGGAGGTGGCCATCTTGATAGATTGGTTCCTATGTGGAGGCGGCCATCTTGATAGATTGGTCCCTATCTGGAGGCGGCCACCCTTGATAGTTTGGGTTTCCCCTTTTGGGGGTGGCCATCTTGAAAGATAGGTTTCCCATCTGGAGGGGCCATCTTGATAAGATTGGTTTCCCTATGGGAGGGGGCCAAAATTTTGATAGTTGGTTCCTATGTGGAGGCGGCCATCTTGATAGTTTTGGCCCCCTATCGGTGGGGCCCATCCTTTAAAATTTGGGCCCCCTATTTGGAGGTGGCCATCTTGATAGATTGGTCCCTATCTGGAGGCGGCCATCTTGAAAATTTGGTTCCAAATGGGGAGGCGGCCACCCTTGAAAGTTTGGGTTTTCCCTATCTGCAAGGGGCCACCCTTGATAGTTTGGGCCCCTATTTGGAGGGGGGCCCAAAACCTTGATAGATTGGTTCCTATCCTTTCACCATATGTCGTGGGGTTTTTCCCACACAGATTGATCAAAGGGGATTTTTGTATAAACACACTTACACATTATGCACGGGTGCGGGGGGCCCTGGATCTGGGGAGGCCCCAAAGCCCCCTGCCCCCATAAGAAGAACCCATATTATAAAGGGGGCCCTGGGGGGGTTTTGGCCCCAGTCATAGACCCAGGAAATTGGGGCCCAAGGGCTTAAAGGGTTGGACGTTTTTTAAATGCTCCAAAAAAAGGGGCGGGGCATGACCCCCCAAAACCCTTTTAAATCTGCTTTGCATGGACTGATGTGGGGGCCATAGTTTTTTTTTTCCCCCGCTTCGATCCGGGCCCCATGAATATTTAATCCTGGTTAAATTTAATAATTTTAAATTTCCCCATGTTTTCCCAATAGGGCCCCAAAAGGGGGAAAAGGCCGCCCGGCCCTGCTAAATTCTTTTAAGGGAAAAAATAATTCTGCAGCAAAGGACAGAGGGGCCCATTTTTGGTTCCAGTCACCCACTTACTGAATCCCAGAATATGAATTTTTTTTGCCAAACATTTGGTAAAAAAGAAACCGTCATAGACTCAAAGTACAAGAGATATTAAAAAAAAGGAAGGGAAAATTTTAAAACCATTAATCTAAAAAGGGAACACCCTTTAATTTTCTGAGAACAAACAGTGCTAAAAGCAATGGGGGCCACAGCGGGGCCTTTTTGGGTTGTCCACTTTTTTTTTTCCCTAAAAAGAAGGTACATGACATTTGGATAGAAGAGATGCCTCAAAGACTTTTATGGACAAGATTTTTTAAAATTTCCGGAAGGCAAGTTTTTTAAAAACATCCCCCTTTTCCCACGAGAAAGAAAGGGGAGCGGCCCTTTAATTTCCCTAAAAGGCAAATAAATTCTAAAGAAAATGGGCAGAGGGGCCCATATATATGAATATAAAATTTTTTTGCAAAGACGTTTGTGGAAAGAAACCTTCAAAGCCCCGGGAGATATTAGACAAAAGGAAGGGAGAATTTTAAACAGCATTACCCTACCCCCTTTAAAGAGAAAAATGGAAGGGGTTTTTTTAAAGGGTTTTTCTCACTACAAGGTTTTTTTGCTTTTTATTTTTAAAAAATCTTGAAAAAACAATTCACTTTCCCTTATGTGTCCTTCCAAAGGGTCCCACCATTCCTAGTTTATCCCCCTTGTATGGGGGGGCATCACTCCTCCCGTCCTAAAAGCTACAGACTTGTTCAATATCTCCTGATAGCTGCCAGTGCCAGTCGCTATCTACAGATCTTTTTGATCTCTCCTGATAGGGTCTAGTTTTGGGTTTCTATAGCAAAGACCTGTTTGATCCCCCTGATAGGGGGCCCGCACTGGTTTCTAAGCTTTCAGACCTGGGGTTTTACTGCATCCCCCGTGGGAAACCAGTAAAAACGCCCCTGAAACCCAAAATGGGCCCCAAAAAAAACAGGACTTAGGGCAATTAAAAGATTAGTGAACAACCCCTTTTTTGCTTTTGAGAAAAATACAGTGCTAAAGCAATTTTGGGGAAAAAAAGCTGCCATATTTTGGGTTTTCCAAATCAGCAAATTTTTATAAAAGGTAAATGACGTTTGGGTTTAAAAAAGCCCCAAAGACTTTTATTACAAGGGGATATTAGTTTTTAAAGGGAAAGGGAAGATGTTAACGACATCACTCTTCCCTCAGACAGAAAAAAGGGGCAGCCCTTTTTAAACTTCTGAAAGGCCCCAAAAAGTTACTATACAATGGGGGTGTCCCATATATGGGAATTTTAAAATATTTTTGCCCAAAAACTTTGAGAAGAAACGCTTCAAAAAATTTTTTTTATGGGACAAAGATATTTGATAAAAAAGGGGGAAACGCAAGAACCCCGTTCGGGGGGGGGTGGGTAAAACTGGGGGACGTGGGGGGCGAAATTTACTTAAGCCCCCCCGCCCCCACTGAGGAGCAGAAAGCGCGGCGTGGGTGTAAACATAGTAAGCACTAATTTCATAAAAAAAGTGGCACACCCAAAGACTAAGTAAAACCCCAATTTTTATCGGAATAAAGGGAAATTCTTTAAAAGCTAAGGAAAATATGAAAAACCCCGGGATTTTTTAGTTTACAGTTTTTTGATTTAAAGATTTTTAATTTAAACCCCAAACCCCCCAACAAATCAAGGGTTTTCCCCGAGCAAAGGGGAACCCTACACTAAAAAATGTTACCTTCATAGATCCATCGACTGCCACTTCCCCCGGGTGAAAGGAAACCTCAAATTTAGTTTTAAACCCGCACAAAATTTTTAAAAAGGGTTGGGTTTAGTGCAAGCAAGCCCCAAAAGGGAAATTTCCCTCTCCCAAATAGACTACAAAATGTAAAAAAAGGGTGTCAAAATCAATATATTTCTTTAAAACGTAAGGGATAGGGGTGGTGGGAAATAAAAAAGAAAGGGCCCCCCCCGGCCTCCAGCCCTGGCCGACCCACAGGTGGAAGAGCTAGGCGATTTGGGGGCAGCAAAGTGGCCGGGGTGGCTAAAAGGGCAGCCATTCGGGGGTTGGGGTGCAAAAACCGGGAACCCTTCCGGCAAAAAGATAGGAGCGGCTGCGACGGGTGAGCCCCTGAATTAAAACCGAGGGCTCGCCCCCAGCCGGCGGAGCCCCTCCGGGGACCCTCCGGGTCGGGGGAAAAAAAATTTTAAACCCAAAGGGCCCGGGGGTCGTCCCTTCCTTGGGGGAGGAATTTCCCAAATGGGCCCCGAGCTCTGCGGGGACAGGCGGACCTTTCAACCCCCTGGGGAGGGTCGACGTCCCCCCCTGTCAGCGAACCGGGCGGTTTGGGTTTCGGTCAGTTTTCCCCCTGGCGAATTTTCCGTCGGGGGGGACGCCCGCGGCGGGGGACCCGGGGAATCGGAACCCGTAGGATCGGGCGGGGTGGTTTGGGCCCGGCGGGCCCTGAGAGGGAGACGTCCCGCAGGATTGGGGCTCCACCGGGGGGATGGAAAGCGGAAAGGTTCCCCCGCAGGCCCCAGCCCGGGCGGCCCTTTCCCCCCGATTGGGTCCCGAAGGCCTGGACCCCGGGGTTGGGCAGGCAACCCCGACGACCGGGCGGCAGCGCAAAGACGGGGGAAAAGCTGCAGGGAACGGCGGGGGGTTTTACAGCGCCCCCCGGGGCCTAGTGCTTACACAAACTTTGTTTTGGTTTTTGTTTTTTCCCCGCGTTTGCGATCCCCCTGCGGGGGAGCGTAAAGGGGGTTTGGAAATTTCAGCGCAAGGCCAAAAGGGGCAGTTTTGGGGAGGCGGGAGCGGGGGGTGGGTTTGGAAAACGGTGGCCGGGGGGACGCGGGGCAAACTTTGTCCTTTTCCCCCCCCGGATGGGGAGTGGGGGGGTCCATATGGGGGTCCCCGGGGTTTAAATTTGGGGGGGGGGGGTTTCGGCCCCGCGGGTCTTGGAAACGGGGAGTGGGGGCGGTAGGGCCCAGGGCGTTCCCAAGTGGAAATTTTTGGGTTTTTCAAACATAGCAGGGGGGGTTACGGTTTTTCCGTGCAAACTGAACCCCGGGGCAGCAGGAAAAGCTTCGGGGTTGGGATGACAGGCCCGGGGGGAAGGGTATGTCTGCTTTTAGGGCCCCCTTGGGGCGCCCCTTAAAAAAAGGAGGGGGCGGGAGAAGATTTGGAGGATTTAATATGTTTTAGATTTTCTCCCCCCCGCCCTTTGGGAAAAATTTAATTTGGAAAAAGGGGAAAAAAAGGGAAAAAAAGCAAGAAGGAAAAGGAGGAGAAGAGGAGGTTTGGCGGGCTGATTCCCCCAATTTCGTTTTTCCAAAATTGGGTACAAGCGTTTTTTTCCCCTAAAAAGGCAAGCGTGATTTGGGGGAAAAAAAACGCCGGAAAACCCCCCCCCGGGGCTGTTTTGGGTACCTTTACTCCCAAACCCTTTTAGGCGCAGCGGGCCAAAAAGGGGGGGATGGTTTGGGGGCGTTTATGAGGGGAAATTCAGGCAAAAGAAAAGCGGGTCAGGGCCGTCATTTTTGGGACCAAAAGGATAGGGGTCTGTGGTTAAAGTTATGGACCCCACGAAGTTTGGCCAGCCCTTTCATTGGGGGGCCGGGGCGGGGGGCAAGCAGGGGGGCGAAAAGGGCCTCTGGGAGTTTAACATTTGGGGAATTGAAAAATTCCCGGGAAAGGGATGCCCAAAATTTTTGCTTAAACTGTTCGTTTTGGGGGAGCCGCCCCCCCATGCGGTTTCCCGGGGCTTTAAAAAAGGCCAAAGGGGAAAAAAGGGGGGGAATGCCCCAAAAGCTAAGGGGGGGACCCGGGGAGGGTTCGCGAAATGGAGCCATTTCTGGCCAGGTTTAGGGGGCCCCGCGACGGCGCGGGTTATTGCGGGTTTTTTGGTTTGGGGTTTGGATCCCTCCTCCCCGGGTTCATCAGGTTTTTGTTTTTCAATTAAAAACTGAAGTCGGTTCATATTTAGCACCCTCAGAAATGTCGGGAAAAAATTTTTTTTAAAAAAGGAGGTTTTTTCTAGGGAGAATGGGGGGGGCCTTTTTTAGGGCCAAACCTTTTTCCCGATTTGGTGGTGTCAAACCCCTGGGGGGGGGTCCCCCCCAAAAAAAAGAGCCAAACAAATTTCGGCTCATACATCACCTATCCTTTTCCCCAAGGGGGGCCCGGTTTAAAGACGGGGAAAAGATCCAGAGTTTTTGTTCAGTAGTTTTATACGTCCTTTTTATGAGGGTCGTAGCGTTGGTTTTCCCCCCGGGTTTTGGGGTGGGGTCGTTTTTGGCAAATGCAGATATCGAATCGCCTTTTGGGTAAATTTCCCTTTTCATGCGAGAGTGGGGCATTTGTTTTGGGGGGGTTTTGGGGAGGGAAGTTTTTTTGTGGGGCCGGGGGCCCCCCAGGGCGTTCAAATTTTCCTGGGCCTTTCTTTGAGGGGGTTATAGTTCCTTTTTGGGGAATGGGTATGGGGGGAAAAGTGTCGGGTCCCGACTTCCCCTCAAATTTATTACCTTGGGTGAAATTTTTTAGTTGTTGGGCCCCGGGGGGTTTTTCCCCGTTTGCGGGGCGTTTTGCCCCAAACCCCCTGAAATTTGGGGGGCGATCGTTTTGGGGGCCCTCTGGCGGGGAGAGAAACTGAGGGCCCCCCCTGCTTTTTTAAAGTTTCCGGGTAAATTTTATCGATAAAAGGTTTTCCATAGTGTAGTTGCCATGGGAAAACTGCGGGCCTTACAAAGGGGAATCAGAGGGTTTGGGGCGATTTGAGGGAGTTGCCTCTGGGGGAGCTGCAGTTCCCCCTGCTGGGGAACCAAATTTTTTTCCCGCAGGGTTATGGGCCCAAACCCGGGATTTTGGCGGCGGGTTGGGGATGGGCGGGCCCTGGGTTTAAAGCCCATCATTTTTTTTGGGGCTTGAATCATGACATAAAAGGGGGATTTGGCGGTTCCGGGGGAAACCCTTTTTTGCAAATGTAAAAATGGTCCCGACTTTTCCCTTATGATGGGGGGGAGGTGTCGAAACAGGGGGTTGGGACATCTTTAAACCCATCAGCGGCCCCGTGGCTTTGGGGGCCGGGTCTGCCGGGAAAGACTGGTGCGCGCCCCGTTGGCCCCACTCATTGGGAAAATTTACCGTTGTAAGGAACTTGGTGTTTTTCCCCGGAAATTTTTTCCCCCTTGGTGGTTGGCCCCCCCCCCGGGGGGGGTGTGGGGGGGCCGGTTCAAGACCAGGAAAGTTTAGGTTTCATTTGACAATTTGGGGTGGTTCAGGCCCTCAACCCAAAATTCAGCTACATCCCCTCCAATATTTTTGGGTCTTTTGGTTTTTGGTGCTTTCCCCTTTCTTGGGGCTGAACTCTTGGGTGGTTGCGGGCCCTGGGGTTTCCCGGGGTTTTTGAATGGGGTGGGTGGGCTCTCTTTCAAATGGGAGCGGGTTTTTGGGTCTGGCCCCCAATAGTGGCAGGGCGTTGGAAAAGGGGGGGTGCCCACAAATCCTTTTGAACGTGAAATTTCCCGGGGGGCTGACCCTTTTTATCCCTTCTTCGCTGGCAGGGGGGGCCTTGCGTGTTTTTGAAGGGGGCTTGGGGGTTTTTTTGGGCGGAAAAGGGGTTTAGGATTTTGGGTTTTGATCTTTCCCCAAGGGGAGGAAAGCTGGGGGAGCGCGCCTGTGGGTTGGTGGGGCACGTTTCATTTGCAATTTGGGGGGCCCGGGCAAAAGTGTCCAAGTTTATGTCGGGGCTGGCTTTCGGTTTTACAGTGGGGGAGAAGGAGGGATCTTTCAAAGGGTTTTTTGGGGATCACCCCGGGCGGGTTTTAGGGGGTTTAAAACACGGGCCCGGGTGGGTAGGAGTTCAAAAGGCGCCCGGTTGGGCTTTGCCCTGTTAGAACGGCTTTGGGGGGGTTAAATTTGTGGAACTGGCGAAACACCTCGTTCAGGTATCCCCCCATTTAGATTGGCTTTTCTCACCCGGCCCTTTTTCGGGGCATTGCCCCAGTGGGGGGAGCTTTTTTTTTCTCCTATCGGAAGGGGGGGGCGGAGGTTTTCAGTCGTCGGGTGTCTGGGGGGCGGGGGAAAGCCTTTGGGTTTTTTTGGGCCCGACATCGAAGACTTTTACAATTAGGGCGGGGGAAAAAAGGGTGGTGTTAGGCGGGGTTCAAGGGGCATTGATTGCCCTTTGAAATGTTTTCCGGGGTTTTTGAATTTCCAGGGGGCGTCAGAGAGACCGGGCCCCGGTGCACAAGAAAGGGTTTAAAACGCCAATTCCAAATTTTTAGCTTTTTTCCGTAAAATTTTTGAGCGGTTGGGTTTTTGAAAAGGCTCTGATTTTGCACCGCACTCTTTTTTGAAATTTGGGGGGGCCAAAAGGAGGGGCCCCTGGGGGGGTTTTTGTCCGGGCTTTGGTTCGGAGAAATTTGGGGGGTTTTGGGAAACGGACAAGTTTTAAAGGGTTTTTTTGTCGCCCCCCACTTTGGGGGCGGGGTCTAGTAGTTAAAGAAAAGGGGGGGTTTGGGGGACGTGCGGGTTGGGGGTTTTTATGTTCACTTTTTTTTCTGTTTTTTCCCTTTCCCGCTCCCGGCCCCCCCGGGGTTTTTTGGATTCTGGGGGATTCATATGGTTTTTTAGGCCAAGGAGTTGTGTTCGCCAAACGGGGCGGGGGACTGGGTTTTTTTTCCCCAACGTGCACAAATTCCCTTGGATAGGAAAGGCGTGGTATGAGGGGCCCGGGGGGCGTGCCCAAATTTTTTACGGGGTTTGCAGAGTGGGGGAAAGGCCCCCCGGGGAAACCCCGGGGCTGCATGCTGGGGGCAAGATTTTGGGTCCCAAACCCTTTTCGGGGGTTGGTTCGGAATGTGAAGGGATGACCTGTTTAAAGGTTTTTGGGGGGTCCATCCAAATTTGGTGATAGTTTGGTTCGGATTGTATTCCGGCATCGGGGGGAGGGGGGCCCCGTTCAGGTCCAGCATAAAAACGCACTCGGGGAAGGATTAATAGTTTAATAACCCAAAAAAGGGGGGCCCCGGAAAAGGGGGGGTGGTTTTTTGTCGGCCCCCCGGGGCTTGGGGTCCCGGTGAAGGCAATTTCTGGAGACGGGATGGAGTTCACCTGACGGCTGTCGTCTTAGATTTTTGGCCCCCCGGGTTACAAAAGGGAATTTTAAAAAGCCCCAGGTGGGTGGGGTGTCCCTACATGATGTCATGTCCCCGCCCCACGTTGGGGGCCTTTAGGGTTTTTTGGGGTTTTGGAAAAAATAATTTTGGGGGGGGATTTCCCTTTGGGATAAAGGGTTCCCTTTACAATTTTTGGGATTGGGGCGGGGCCCGGCGGAAAAGGGGGGTTCCCCTTCAGGGGGGTTTTTTCCCGAGGGGCAAAATGGCGGACCATAAAGTAAGGGTTTTTGGGGCCCCCAGCCAGTGGAGGGACGGTGGGGGTATCTGGGTTTTTCCCTTCGGGGATTTGGTCGCCGGGCAGATGGTAGCTCCAAGGACCTGGGCCCCATGGACGGTTGTGGCTTGGTTTGTTGGGTTAGTGTTTTGGGGAGGGATATATACATATAATATATATAAGTACTTTGGTTAAATGGAGTTTTAGGTTTTTGGGTAAGGGTATGTTGATGTACATATTCCACTTTTTATATATATAAATACATCTCACACCGGCCACTTTATTAGTAACACCATGCTAGTAACGGGTTTGGGAACCCCCTTTTGCCTTCAGAACTCCTCAATTCTTCGGGGCATAGATTCCACAAGGGTTGCAACGATGCCCCAATTGGTACCAAGGGCCCCAAAGATGCCAAGAAAAAAATTCCCCCCCAAACCCATGACACCACCACCACCCAGCCTGAACCGTTGATACAAGGCAGGATGGATCCATGTTTTCATGTTGTTGGGACGCCAAATTCTGACCCAACCATCCGAATTTTCGCAGCAGAAACGAGACTCATCAGACCAGGCAAACGTTTTCCAATCTTTTTACTGTCCAATTTCAATGAGCTTGGGCAAATTTGGCCTCAGTTTCCTGTTCTTTAGCTGAAAGGAGGGAAACCCGGTGTGGTCTTCTGCTGCTGTAGCCCATCTGCCTCAAAGTTGGCCGAAACGGGGTGCTTTTCAGAGATGCTCTTCTGCCTACCTTGGTTGTAACGGGTGGCTATTTGAGTCACTGTTGCCTTTCTACAGCTCGAACCAGTCTGCCCATTCTCCTTTGAAACCCCTGGGATCAACAAGGCATTTCCCCCCCACAGGACTGGCCGCTCACTGGATGTTTTTTCTTTTTTTCGGACCATTCTCTGTAAACCCTAGAGATGGTTTGCGTGAAAATCCCAGGAGATCAGCAGTTTCTGAAATACTCGACCAGCCCTTCTGGCACCAACAACCAGGCCCACGTTCAAAGGCACTCAAATCACCTTTCTTCCCCATACTGATGCTCGGGTTTTAACTGCAGGGGATTGTCTTGACCATGTCTACATGCCTAAATGCACTGATTGCCTCCATGTGATTGGCTGAATTAAAATTAAGTGTAACGAGCATTGGACAGGTGTACCTAATAAAGTGGCCCCGGGGAGTGTATATATAATATATAAAATAATTATATATATATATATATATATGTATACACTTAGGGAGTGTTATTTATGTATTTATACTGGTTGTTAGATTTATATGTTTGTATTGATAATAAAACGGATGTAGTGGCCAATTCATTCCAATTCGGTAGTCAGTGTCGTCATTGGGGGGGCCACGGGAGCGAAGGACAAGGGAAGAAGAAAGGGGAAAAGGGAGGGGGTGGTCTGGTGGTAAGTGTGACTTGACAGGTGAGTAGGGCAAAACTACCTCAGCGATGCCTCGGGGTCATGTCAGGGGCCCTACTCAAAAAGGGCCCACTGATGTGTTAAAGAATAGGAACTAGTAATGGGTGGGGGCCCCATTTAATTTGACAGTATGGGGCCCTGAAACGGTTAATGGCAGCCCGGACAGCGGCCATATTGGTTGTCACTCAGCTTTTCTATATAAGGTATATGACGTTTGGATAGAAGAGATGCCTCAAAGACTTTTATGGACAGGAGATATTTTATTTGAGAAAGGCAGAGATGTTAACGACATCATCTCTTCCCACGAGACAGAAAGTGGAGCGGCCCTTTAAGCTTCTGAAAGGCAAATAGTTCTATAGCAATGGGCAGAGCGGCCATATTGTCAGTCACCCAGCTTACTGATATACTGAATATGATATTTTTGCCAAGACATTTGGTAAGAAGAAATGCGTCATAGACTTCTATGTACAAGAGATATTATATATAAGGAAGGAAGATGTGTTAACAACATTATCTAGAAAATGGAACAGCCCTTTAAGCTTCTGAGAACATACAGTGCTATAGTATTGGGCGCAGCGGCCATATTGGTTGTCACTCAGCTTTTCTATAGAAGGTATATGACGTTTGATAATAAGAGACACTTCAAAGACTTTTATGGACAGGAGATATTTTATTTGAGGAAGGCAGAGATGTTAACGACATCATCTCTTCCCACGAGACAGAGAGTGGAGCGGCCCTTTAAGCTTCCTCGGCACAGTGTAGCAGATCTCCAGAGATGAACGTGTGACTTCTCGGCCGCGACTTGTCCGAGTGATTCTGCGGCTGCTGTGAACGTTGTCTAATCTGACGTGGCACCTGCTCAATTCTTCTGGATAAAACTCCCGGTTTCCTCCGCGACGGGTGGACTGTCGCCGTCGCAGCTGCTTAACATCACGAGGCCTCGGAAATAAGAATACACCAGGAATGACTAAATATTATTAAATATATTGTTGTTAAATAGTGCTAAGCGCTGATTTCGCCTCCGGGCGGCAAAACATTCCCGAGCAAATGTGATCATAGCGGGAAGGAGATAAGCGATCCTGCGGATTTATCGCCAGACGCCGGCTATGGGGAGGGAGCGCAGCACGGCCCCCCGGGGATATGGATCCCTGCACATTGCCCTTCATAGCAGACTGCGTGTAACACATCACAGGTGACGCGGGGGCTCGCGCCGGCCCCGAGCCACGGCTACAATGACACAGGTTGCTGGGGCGTGAATACTTAACCTGAAAAGTGTCAGAACCTCTTTACATCCAGAGCTGCTGCAGGTTCTCTGTTTCTTAAAGGGATTGTCTACTTTTTTACAGCCTGGACTCTGACTGCTGATGACCCCACAGAGGATGAAATGGCTTGTAAATTTTAATATTTTCCAGTTTTGTCTCGCAAATTTTTATTCCTCATCTCGGGGGAGAGCTTTGTTGTCATACGGTGTGTGCTGCGCTTGGCACTTCCTGACAACTATTTTCCCATGACTTTGTTGCCCATGGCAACCAATCAGAGCTCATAGCAACTAATCAGATCTCATAACAACCAATCAGAGCTCATAACAGCCAATCGGAGCCCATAGCAACCAATCAGAGCCCATAATAACCAACCAGAGCCCATAGCAACCAATTAGAGCCCATAGCAAGCATTCAGAGCCCATAGTAACCAATCAGAGCCCATAGCAACCACTCAGCGTCCATAGCAACCAATCAGAGCCCATAGCAATCAATCAGCACCCATAGCAACCAATCGGAGCCCATAGCAACCAATAAGAGCCCATGGTAACCAATCAGAGCCCATAGCAACCAATCAGAGCCCATAGCAACAAGAGGTTTGCTTACATTTCTTATACTGCTGTGGAAAAATAAAACTGAGCTTTGATTGCTTGCTATGGGTAATAGAGACAGTCTTACTGCTAGACAGTTTTCATACATAAGGCCTATAGTGTTAAGTAATAGATGATAGATGAGGTCCCAGGGGCATCAGCCATTCCCCGGCCCCAGCAAGTCATCTGTCATCTCTCGCTGCTATCAGCCGTCTGCATATAACGCCACAGTCCCGTATCAATCTGCGCTCCCCTCCGTCTCCGCTCTTATCTCCGGCAGTCGCGGACACCATTTGTCAGTTTCCCTTAAATGTGAGTTTATTTACTGCAGCGAAACCGAGAACTGTGCAAAAATCTGCGAGAAAACGGAGGATGAGCACCCCAGGGGCAACGCATTGCTGAGCGGTGTATCTAATCCTATCCTGTGTGATACCGTCCGCTGAGCGGTGTATCTAATCCTATCCTGTGTGATACCGTCTGCTGAGTCGTGTATCTAATCCTATCCTGTGTGATACCATCTGCTGAGCTGCTGTATCTAATCCTATCCTGTAGAAATAAAGAGAAAAAATAAAAAGAGAAAAAACACAAAGAGGGCGCACAATAGGGAAGTAAATTTGGGAAAGACAAGTAAAGGTATGGAAATGCTCACCTATTGAGGTTGTGCTCCTATTTTAGAGGCACAACTCTCATATGCGTCTACGGGGCTTTTTTGGTTCCGTAGCCCTTATCACAGCAGTCGCTGGTCAAATGCACTTCAGCGTTCGGATGAACACTGAGTCCGTATAGGAGGCAGGAAAAAAAGTGGCGGACCCGGTGCACGTAGAAATCCAAAAACAAGCCAAGGATGCTGGCTGATAGTTAAAAATGTCCTTTATTTCTAAAAAGTGTAAGGGTGGTTTGCCCTCGCACCATTAAAAACACAAGAATAAAATAACTCAACGTGTTTCTCGCTGTATACCAGCGCTCTTTCAAGGGTAATCAATGGATTACCCTTGAAAAAGCGCATGTATACAGCGAGAAACGCGTTGGCGTATTTTATTCTTGTGTTTTTAATGGTGCGAGGGCATACCACCCTTACACTTTTTAGAAATAAAGGACATTTTTAACTATCAGCCAGCATCCTTGGCTTGTTTTTGGATTTCCACGTGCGCCGGGTCTGCCACTTTTTCTCCTGCCTCCTAATCCTATCCTGTGTGATATTCTCTGCTGAGCTCTGTATCTAATCCTATCCTGTGTGATACCACCTGCTGAGCTGTGTATCCAATCATATCCTGTGTGATACTGTCTGCTGAGCTGTGTATCTAATCCTATCCTGAGTGATACTGTCTGCTGAGCTGTGTATCTAATCCTATCGTGTGTGATACTATCTGCTGAGCTGTGTTTCTAATGCTATCCTGTGTGATACTGTCTGCTGAGCTCTGTATCTAATCCCATCCTGTGTGATACTGTCTGCTGAGCTGTGTATCTAAGCCTATCCTGTGTGATACAGTCTGCTGAGCTGTGTATCTAATCCTATCCTGTGTGATAGTCTCTGCTGAGCTGTGTATCTAATCCTATCCTGTGTGATACCACCTGCTGAGCTGTGTATCTAATCCTATCCTGTGTGATACTGTCTGCTGAGCTGTGTATCTAATCCTATCCTGCGTGATACCGTCTGCTGAGCTGTGTATCTAATCCTATCCTGTGTGATACTGTCTGCTGAGCTGTGTATCTAATCCTATCCTGAGTGATACTGTCTGCTGAGCTGTGTATCTAATCCCATCCTGTGTGATACCGTCTGCTGAGCTGTGTATCTAATCCTATCCTGAGTGATACCATCTGCTGAGCTGTGTATCTAATCCTATCCTGTGTGATACCATCTGCTGAGCTGTGTATCTAATCCATCCTGTGTGATTCTGCAGTTTAGCCTTCTGCCTCCTGTTTGCGGTGATGGCGGTACGCTCAGTTCACAGTTTCCTCAGATCCAGAGGGCGGGCGAGTTCAAAAATTTTGGGGAAACCCAGCACCCCAAAACGGGAGCACACAAACAAAGCCCCCCCTTTGGGGGTTAAACGGCCCACACATCCGCAGCTAACAAGTGTGTGATACCCGCCGCGGGCTTGTGTATCTAAGCTGTGACAAGTGTGTGAGTTATTTCCCTAGCAAACAAGCAGCAGGGAAGGGGTTAAGCTGCGAGTAAACATTGGGCGCTGCCACTTTAAATGCCAGTCAGCCCATGGCCGCCGCCGCCCCGGGTCCGGGGAGGGGTCATGGCTGGGCCATCACATCCCCGGCCCCCATGTTTTTGGTTTACGGGCACAGAGGGGGCATGTACGGTTTCGGGCCCCGCCCAAAAACCTTTTTTCAAAACCCATTCAGGGCCCTTTTTTTCCCCCCAAAAAACCTGCGGGTTTCAAAAAAAACCCAAAAATTTCCCCTTTGCAACAAAAACTGAAAATTTTACATTTCAAGCAGACGGAAAACCTTTTTTGGATCAAAACAAAAAATGAATGAAGCAAAAACTGGTCCCAATCAAAAAGGGACAGTTGGGGGCATGGGCAAAATAGGGACTGTCCCGGGAGGACTCTTGGGAAGGGGCTGAAAAAAGCGGGGGATTTTCTGCCCTGTAGCCCACCCCATAAGAAGCGTGTCCAGCAACAAAGGGTGCATCCTCCAGAGAAAGTGGAAACCAGCCTGGCGCCCTGTTCCAAAAAACGTCAAAAGAGGGGGGGGGTGATGGGGGCCGGGTTCAGCCCGAGAGCCTTGAGCTTAAAAATATTGCCAAAGGGGGAAAAAATCCCTTTCCCCCCGCCTGGAGGGAAAGGGGCCCTTGTATAAAGGTGTTGGTTAGCATTTTTCCAAAAAACCCCCCGGGCCCTTTAAACCTGATTTGGCCTCAAGGCCCCTCCTGCCCCAAAATTTTTAAATTGGGCCAAAAAAAAAGGGGCTAATTTTTAGGGTTTTTTGGGGGCCTGTCATTTATTACTCGGGTGGCCTAGGGAAAATTTTTCTTGGAGCCCCCCCAGTGGGGTTTAAATCTTTGGGGGCCACCAGTGGATTTTTTCTTTTGGGGCCCACCAGTGGGGGGTTGTTTTTGGGGGTCCACCATGGAGGGTTTATTATTTGGGGCCACCAGTGGAGGGTTTATTCCCTTTTGGCCACCAGTGTAGTTGATTTTTTGGGCCACCAGTGGAGTTTTTTTTCTTGGGGGGTCACCAGTGGGGTTTTTATTCTTTTGGGGGTCACCCTTGGGGTTATTATTGGGGGGGCCCCCCGTGGAAATTTTATTTTTTTGTGCCACCAGGGGGAAACTGATTCTTTGGGGGACCCTTTGGGGGCTGGGTTCTTTTGGGGCACCAGGGGTTTTATTCTTGGGGCCCCCCATGGAGTTGATTTTTGGGGTCACCATGGAGTTTTATTCTTGGGGTCACCAGTTGGGGTTTATTTTTTTGGGCCCACCCCAGTGGAGCTGATTCTTGAGGCCCCCATTTGGGGTTGATTTTTTGGGTCAAACCCGGGGTTTTATTTTTTTGGAATTTTCCCAAAAGTGGGGAAGGGAACTTGGGGGCCCCCCATGGAGTTGATTCCCCCGGGCCCAAGTGAATTTTTTCTTTGGGGCCACCATGGGGTTGGGTTCTTTGGAGGGTCACCAGGGGAATTTTTTTCTTGGGGCCCCCCCAGTGGAGGTTTTATTCTTTTGGGCCCCCAGTGGGGCGATTCTTGGGGCCACCATGAACTGATTCCCTTGGGGGCACCATGGAAATTGATTATTGGGGTCACCAGTGGATTGATTCTTTTGGGGGCCCCCTAGTGGAGGGGATTCTTGGGTCCACCAGGAGTGATTCTTGGGGGGCCACCATTGGGGTTGATTTCTTGGGCCCAGCAGTTAATTTATCTTGGGGGCCCCCAGTGGGGTTGATTCTTTTGGAAACTCACCAGGGGAAAAAGATTCTTGGGGCCACCCGGGGGAGTTGATTCTTTGGGGGCCACCAGTGGATTGAATTTTTGGGGGCCCCCCAGTGGGGTTTGATTTTTTGGGAACCCCCCCAGTGGAAAGACTATTTGGGCCCCCAGTGGAGTTTAAAATTTTTGTTTTCCCCTCCTTTCCCTTGCTTTCAAACCCCTCTTTTTTTTTCCTTTCTCCCCCGGAAAAAGGGGGCCCCCGCACTGCAAACCCCCGGAAACCTATGCGCCCATTAAGCTCAGGGGCCCACCAGGGGTTTCCCCTATTACCTTCTGGGCCCTGGAGCTTTAATGCTTTTGGACAGGAGCATTGCCAATACTGCCCTGATGGGGCCCCTGTGCACATGTGCCATGTGGGGGGCTATGCCGTCCCAAAATGGCGGCCCTGGAGATCTTGGGAATTTTTTGTCTCCTGGATCACCCCCTGCCCGAAGAACTTCTGGAGAAAAATCATAAATGAACCTGTTGCCCTAAAAACGAAATTTTTAAACCCTTTTTGTTTTTGTATGGAGAGGCCTTTTCAGGACTTTGCAGGAAAGGGCTGCGCTTTCCGGGGTAAAAGGCGGGAAGTACTTATCTGAATGTGACACAAACAACCTTATAAGGCATAATAACCAGAAAAAACCTACACGATTGACATGACTGCGGACAAAAGATGGATCCAAGGTCCCAGAGTATTGAGCGGCCCCCGCCCCAAAATAAACTGCTGCCCCGCAATGGGAATTCCACGTGAAAAAATGGCCCCTTTGGGGCTTTCCCTTTGCCCCCGTTACCAGGTATTTACCTTTGGGAGCTCCTGAAGCCTCTATTTACTAGAATGAAACTGTAATTATCTGACAAACAGCCCTTAAACCCCGGGTCGATGCCCCTGCTGGCCCCTTTGGAAAGGGTCCGTTCCCCCAGCAGGTCCTTCCCTGTTTTTTTTTTAATCTTTAGACCCATTGTGATCATTAAGGTGCTTGACTTCAGCCATTAGATAAACACATCTCGTGTTTGCTGAGGAGATGGGGTCATTGTGTCGTCTTCTTCTTCTAATATTTGTTCTGCCAGGTGAGATTGTGTTGTGTGCACAAGGGGATGTGCTGTGTCAGCCATAGACAGGTCCATCCTGGGGTTGTGAGTCATCAGGTGAGTGGGCATCTGTCCACAGAGACCCCACAGATGGATACCTGACATGTACAGGCACTTTGGAAAATGGTGGCCAAGACCGAGACTCCTCTCCCAGCATCCGTCACCTCCGATGTGTCACGTCATGGGCAACGTCCAACCATGAATGATATTACAGCCCACCACTGAGCATGGAAAGGCACCTTATATATAGATGAAGCCTCAGAAAGTTTAGGCCCTGCTATGAAGGGAAGCAGTACGTTCATTGTGTGGTCAGTCACCATGACCCTGCTGTGCAGTAAGGGGTCCAGTAAAATTGCTGTGCAGCTATGGATGCCCTACTTCCAATCTTCACAAATCAAAGGACCGCCAACACCCACTCTCTTTGGAAATAAAACACCCACCAACACCAACCCTCTTGGCAAGTCAGAGGCCCACCAAAATCCCCCCTTATTGGAAACCAAAGACCCACCAAGATCCACCCTCATTGGAAACTAAAGGCCCACTAACACCCACCCTCATTGGTAACCAAAGTCCCACCAAAACCCACCCTCATAGGAAACCATAGGTCTAAGAATATTCAGTCTCTATGCCAAATAGGACCCCCAATACCCACCCTCCTCACAAACTGTCGGCCCACCAATACCCACCCTTCTTGCCAACCAAAGGCCTCCAACAGCCGCCCTACTTGCAAACCAAATGTCACCGACTTCCACCCTCCTCACAAACCAAAGGTCACCGACTTCCACCCTCCTCACAAACCATAGGCTCACCGACACCCACCCTCCTCACAAACCGTAGGTCCCCCCAACACCTACCCTCTTCACAAACCATTGGCCACCCACACTCACCCTTCTTGTAAACTATTGGCCCAGCAACACACACCCTCTTTTCTAACCAAAGGTCACAGCAAACCACCCTCCTCCCAAACCAAAGGCCCACCAACACCTACCCTTCTTGCAAACCATAGGCCACCGACACTCACCCTTCTTGTAAACTATTGGCCCATCAATACACACCCTCTTTTCTAACCAAAGGTCACAGCAAACCACCCTCCTCCCAAACCACAGGTCCACCAACACCCCCCCTTCTAGCAAACCATCGGCCACCGACACCTACCCTCCTTACAAACCAAAGGCCACCGACACCTACCCTGCTTACAAACCATAGGCCCACCGACACTCACCCTGCCTGCAAATCATAGATCCACCAATACCCACCCTTCTTGTAAATCATTGGCTCATCAACACCCACCCTCTTTGCTAACCAAAAGCCCACCAACATCTACCCTCCTCACAAATCAAAGGACCACCAGCACCCTCCCTCCTTGCAAACCATAGGCCCGACAACACCCAACCGCCTTGCAAACCATAGACCCACAAACACCCACCCTTCATGAAAACCGTGAGCCCACCATGACCCAACCTCCTTGCTAACCAAACGCCCACCAACACCCACCCTTCTTACAAATGAAATGCCTACCAGCACCCACACATTATGCAAACCAACGGCCCATGAACACCCACCCTCTCTGCAAACCAAAGGCCCACCATTACCCATCCTCCTTTCAAACCAAAGATCACCAACAAGTTTCTTTAGTCAGGCTCCCAAGCCAGAAATGTTCCCATAGTGGTTGTCACACCTTTCCCTCGCTTAGATTAGAGAACTGAAGAGATGCATCATGGGACAAAATAAATACGTTACGCAGTTGATGAGAGTCTTTCAGATTGTCGGGCCCCATCATCTCTGTTGTTCTACGAGGGCTTCATGAATGTAGAGTTATGTGATGGCTGGAGAGTTAAGGTCCCCTCCTCCGCCTGGTAATATTCATACAGCCGGATGAAGATCTCCATGACGGCGCTGGCACTTCCCGCGAATCTTGACATCTCTGCTGGGTCCATTGAGCTAAACTGGCAGGAATGATGAGTACTGTCCAACCTGATGAGGAAAGTTGTATGACAGAGGCCGGAGAGAAGTGATAGGAGGCCGCAGGCAGGAGAGACCGGACGTGAGCGTGGACAAGGGTGCCCCGAGACATCTGACACATCCCGCATAATGTCCTCCCTCTAGGAAAGGCCCACATCAGAGACTAATAGAGCTCGACAGGGCTAATGCTAATCCACGTTCCTGGACAGTGCAGACGGTCGCAGTGCAAGATCCCCGGCTGCGAGCTCGTTCACCCTCCGCAGTCACCTGGAGTCACCGCCGGACGCCTGCTCTGCCCACAACCCATCGCTTTACAGTGGGGGACAAAGACCCCATAACAGGGCTTAACTATAGGGGTGCACAGAGCCCACCAGAGGGCATTGCTATAGCGGGTGCATAAATCCCATAAGAGGGTGTAACTACAAGGGGCACAAAGAATCCACAAGAGAGTGTACCTACAGGGGTGCAAAGTCTCCATAAGAGGGTGTAGCAATTAGGGTGCAGAGACCCCAGAAGAGGGCGTAACTATAGGGTGTGCAAAGACCTCATAAGGAGGCAGAGCTATAGCGGGTGCATAAACCCCATAAATGGGTGTAACTACAAGGGGTGCAAAGACCCCACAAGAGGGTGTAACTACAGGGGTTCAAAGAGCTCATAAGAGGGTGTAGCTTAAGCGTGCAAAGACCCCATAAGACGGCGTAACTATAGGGATCCATAGACGCCATAAAAGGGCCTAACTATAGGGGTGCAAAGACCCCAAAACACGCTGTAATTATAGGAGTGAAGAGACCTCATAAAAGGGTATAACCATAGGGGTGCAGAAACCCCCTAAAAGGGCATAGTTAAAGGGGTGGATAGATCCCATAAGAGAGCCTAACAACAGGGGGTGCAAAGACCCCATAAGAGGGCCTAACTAAATGGGGTGCCAACACCCCATAACAAGGCTAGCTGTAACCCCATAACAAGGCATAACTATACAGGTGCAAAGACCCCAAAAGACAGCGTAATTATAGGGGTACAGAAAACAAATAAAAGGGCATAGTTAAAGGGGTGTATAGATCCCATAAGCGGGCGTAACTACAGGGGGTGCAAAGACCCCATAAGAGGGCGTAACTATAGAGGGCCAAAGACCCCATTAGAAGACATAACTATTGAGGGTAAAAAGACTCCATAAGCAGGTGTAACTACAGGGGTGCAGAGACCTCTCTGGCTCATAACATGGCAGCAGGACCATTAAGAGGTAGGATTTTGGTGGGAGGAGACCCGACTTTAGCCTTTGACTTCACATATTCCATCACGGTGTCGATTTAGGGTCCAAAAAATACAAATAAAATTCTAAAATGTAAATTAAAATTTTAAATACATCCCACATTTCTATTTCCATTTTTTCTATGCCCCCCCCCGCTGTGTGCACGCCCATTCCCAGTCCAGCAGTCATGGCATTATGTCATACTGCTGAGGGTAGGACGGGTGGCGGAGGGACGTGAGGGGGTTAATACGCCAACAGCGGTGACTAACCCGCTCCAGGACATGTGGGAGAGTTGCCACATGTTTCCGCCAGGCTGTGTGCTGCCCTGACAATAGTGGTCAGACAGGAGCGGACGGGTGCTCAGACACCCGCTGCCTCTGCATTGAAGCTGCTTTTTTGCTGGCTGCCTGCCCCCCCTTCTAGCAAGCGCTCACAATGTGAATGGAAACAGCAGGTCCAATTCCCATCGCCCTCCCCCTCCCATTGCAGCGCAGAGCTCTGCAGAGCATGGGAATTCCAGCAGCTTGCATGGAGGGCCGGGGCCGATACGGGCCCCTGGGTCCAGCTGCCGGCGCAGGTGGACGGTGTGTGTGACACGGGCACTGGGGAATGCGGCGCAGGCGGACCGCTTCTCACAGAGCACAAAACCTCCGCGAAATAATCACAAGCACAAAACTCAAGTCTTTTATGTTACCACGTGGAATCCACCGCAATGTATCAGGCGCCCAGACAGAGAGCGCCACCGTCCAAATTACCAGAGACTCGGCGGGCAGCCTGGAGAGGCGCAGGGTCAGCAGAATCCACTATAGGGGCCGGGCGGTGCCTGCAGGATGCAGCTGAGATCTGTAGACACAGTCCAGGGCCAAAGGGGACACATGGCGGGTGTGCAAGATTCTGCAGTATACAGCTGAGATCTATATACATAGAATAGGGCCAAAGGGGCCACACAGGATCAGCCGAGGCCAGTGTGCAAGATGCTGCAGTATACAGCTGGAATCTATATACATAGAATAGGGCCATAGGGGCCACACAGGATCAGCCGAGGCCAGTGTGCAAGATGCTGCAGTATACAGCTGGAATCTATATACATAGTACAGGACCAAAGGGGAACACATGGCGGGTGTGCAAGATGCTGCAGTATACAGCTGAGATCTATATACATAGTACAGGACCAAAGGGGACACATGGCGGGCGTACATGATGCTGCAGTATACAGCTGAGATCTATATACATAGTCCAGGGCCAAAGGGGCCACACAGGATCAGCCGAGGCGGGCGAGGAAGATGCTGCAATATACAGCTGAGATCTATATACATAGTCCAGGGCCAAAGGGGTGCACAGGATCAGACCAGGCAGGCGAGCAAGATGCTGCAGTATACAGCTGAGATCTATATACATAGTACAGGACCAAAGGGGACACATGGCGGGTGTGCAAGATTCTGCAGTATACAGCTGAGATCTATATACAGAGTCCAGGGCCAAAGGGGCCACACAGGATCAGCCGAGGCGGGCGAGGAAGATGCTGCAGTATACAGCTGAGATCTATATACATAGTCCAGGACCAAAGGGGCCACACAGGATCAGCCGAGGCGGGCGGGCAAGATGCTGCACTATACAGCTGAGTGAGTCTTATACACAGTCCCCTTGGGCCAAAGGCAGGGCCCTGCACCACGGATCAGCTCAGAGGCGGGCCGGGGGACAAGATGCGTATTCCAGCGGATCTCCACTATTCAGGCACAATAGAGGAGCTACAGGCATATGCCGAGGCGGTAGGCGGCCAAGGATGCGTTTGAGGGCTAGTGAAGCGTGAGGGACTCTACAGCACATACGTCCACAGGGCACAAGGGGCCACAACCAGGTATCAGGGCCCAGGCAGGGAGGCCAGTGCAAATTACCAGTATACTCAGCGCGCGATGCCTATGGCAGCATGTCCACAGGGGCCGAGGGGCCACTCAGGATCAGCCGAGTCTGGCCGCAGCGGGACACTCTGGAGTCGCAGTATACAGCTGGATCTATATACATAGAAGGGCCAAAGGGGCCAACAGGATCAGCCAGGCGCGGTGCAAGATGCTGCAGTATACAGATGGGATCTATAACATAGAACAGGACCAAAGGGGTCACAGGATCAGCCAAGGCCAGGTGCAAGATGCTGCAGTATACAGCTGAATCTATATACATAGACCAGGACCAAAGGGAACACAGGCGCAGGCGGTGGGCAAGATGCTGTAGTATACAGCTGAGATCTATATACATAGTACAGGAACCAAGGGCAAGGACAGGAGGCGGCGGACAGATGCTGCAGTATACAGCTGAGATCTATATACATAGTCCAGGGCCAAAGGGGCCACACAGGATCAGCCGAGGCGGCGGCAAGATGCTGCATATACAGCTGGATCTATAACATAGTCCAGGCCAAAGAGGCACAGGATCAGCCAGGCGGCGAGCAAGATGCTGCAGTATACAGCTGGATCTATAACATAGTCAGGCCAAAGGGGCCACACAGGATCAGCCGAGGCGGGCGGGCAAGATGCTGCAGTATACAGCTGGGATCTATATACATAGTACAGGGCCAAAGGGGCCACACAGGATCAGCCGAGGCGGGCGGCAAGATGCTACAGTATACAGCTGGATCTATAGACATAGTACAGGGCCAAAGGGTCCACACAGGATCAGCCGAGGCGGGCGGACAAGATGCTGAAGTATACAGGATGGCTGTGTTGAGTTACTTTGAGGACACCAAATTTCCCCTGTGACAGGGCCGGGACAAGGCATTTTGGTGCCCTAGGCAAGTACAGCCAATGGCAGCAGGAATATGGAGGCTCAGGCAGGCGTATGGGGCCACAGGTAGGCGTATAGGGCCACAGGCAGGCATATAGAGGCTCAGGCAGGCGTATAGAGGCTCAGGCAGGCATATGGGGGCTCGGGCAGGCATATGGGGGCTCAGGCAGGAATATGGGGCCACAGGAAGGCGTATGAGGGCCTCAGGCAGCGTCATAGGGGCCACAGGCAGGAGTATGGGGCCACAGGCAGGGTCATAGGGGCTCAGGCAGGGTATAGGGGCCACAGGAGGCGTATGGGGGCTCAGGCAGGGATAAATGAGGCACAAGCATTAATGACTCACTACGTCTGGTCCCGGCAGCGCGCGCATCCACGCCTATTCCGCGGCCGCACATCTCCTACTTCTTCACGCCTGCTCATCCTCTTCTTCCGGCCGCGCGTCTCCTCTCTTTCCCGGCCGCGCTCTCCTCTTCTTCCCGGCCGCGCGCTCCTCTTCTTTCCGGCGCACTCTCCTCTTCTTTCCCGCCGCGCGCTCTCTTCTTTCCCGGCCGCGCTCCTCTCTTTCCCGCCGCGCGCTCCTCTTCTGTCCCGGCGCGCGCTCCTCTTCGTCCCGGCGCGCGTCCTTTCTGTCCCGGCCGCGCGCTCCTCTTCTGTCCCGGCCGCGCGCTCCTCTTCTGTCCCGGCCGCGGTCTCCTCTTCTTTCCCGGCCGCGCGCTCCTCTTCTTTCCCGGCCGCGCGCTCCTCTTCTGTCTCGGCCGCGCTCTCCTCTTCTTTCCCGGCCGCACTCTCCTCTTCTGTCCCGGCAGCGCTCTCCTCTTCTTTCCCGGCCGCACTCTCCTCTTCTTTCCCGGCCGCACTCTCCTCTTCTTTCCCGGCCGCACTCTCCTCTTCTGTCCCGGCCGCGCTCTCCTCTTCTTTCCCGGCTGCGCGCTCCTCTTCTTTCCCGGCCGCGCTCTCCTCTTCTTTCCCGGCCGCGCTCTCTCTTCTTTCCCGGGCTGCGCGCTCCTCTTCTTTCCCGGCCGCGCTCTCCTCCTCTTTCCCGGCCGCGCTCTCCTCTTCTTTCCCGGCCGCGCTCTCCTCTTCTTTCCCGGCCGCGCACTCCTCTCTTTCCCGGCCGCGCTCTCCTCTTCTTTCCCGGCCGCGCGCTCCTCTTCTTTCCCGGCCGCGCGCACCTCTTCGGTCCCGGCCGCGCGCTCCTCTTCTTTCCCGGCCGCGCTCTCCTCTTCTGTCCAGGCCGCGCTCTCCTCTTCTGTCCCGGCCGCGCTCTCCTCTTCTTTCCCGGCCGCGCTCTCCTCTTCTTTCCCGGCCGCGCTCTCCTCTTCTTTCCCGGCCGCGCGTCCCTCTTCTTTCCCCGGCCGCGCGCTCCTCTTTCTGCTCGCGCCGCGCGCTCCTCTTCAGTCCCGGCGGCGCTCCTTCTTTCCGACGCGTGCTCCTCTCTGTCCCGAGGGCCGCGTTCCTCATCTTTCCCGCGCGCTGCCGCCTCTTCTGTCTACGGCCGCGCGGCTTCCTCTTCTTTCCCGGCCGCGCGCTCCTCTTCTGTCCCGAGGATCGCGCGCATCCTCTTCGTCCGGCCGCGTTCTCACTCTTCTTTCCAGGACGCAGCGCTCGCCTCTCTGTCCGGACCGCGCGCTCCTTTCTGTCCGCGACGCGCGCGGCTCCTCTTCTGTCCCGGCAGCGCGCTCCCTTCTGTCCGGCCGCGCGCTTCGCTCTTCTGTCCGGCCGCGCGCTCCTCTTCTGTCCCGGCCGCGCTCTCCTCTTCTGTCCCGGCCGCGCGCTCCTCTTCTTTCCCGGCCGCGCGCTCCTCTTCTTTCCCGGCCGCGCGCTCCTCTTCTGTCCCGGCCGCGCGCTCCTCTTCTGTCCCGGCCGCGCGCTCCTCTTCTGTCCCGGCCGCGCTCTCCTCTTATGTCCCGGCCGCGCTCTCCTCTGCTTTCCCGGCCCGCGCGCTCCTCTTCTTCTCGGCATTCGCGCTCTCCTCTTCTTTCCCGGCCGCGACTCTCCTCTTCTTTCCCGTCAGCGCGCTCCTCTTCTGTTCCGGCCGCGCGCTCCTCTTCTTTCCGCGCGCTCCTCTTCGTCCGGCCGCACTCTCCTCTTCTTTCCCGGCCGCGCGCTCCTCTTCTGTCCCGGCCGCGCGCTCCTCTTCTGTCCCGGCCGCGCGCTCCTCTTCTTTCCCGGCCACGCTCCTCTCTTCTTTCCCGGCCACGCTCCTCTCTTCTTTCCCGGCTACGCGCTCCTCTTCAGTCCTACACTGGAGACGTGATGATGTCGTCATGCCTCCAGCGCCGGGACGCTCCTCCAGCAGCTCCTCGGGCGCACGGCCTGTGACGCGCTGTGCGCCCGAGGAGAGGCAGCGTCGCGATGACATCACTTCATCTCGACGCTGCCAGCTGAGCCGCACGGGGCTGCGGCGGGTCCTCAGCGCTATGAGGACCCGGCGGCCCCGCTGTGTTGGCCCTGCGGCTTACCGGAGGATCCAGCGATCCTCCGGTGAGCGGGTCCGACCCTGTCTGCGGAGCGGGGAGCGCTCGCTCTCTGCTCCGCAGTAGCCCGCAGCTGTATGTGTGTCCAGCGGACGCACATGCAGCTAAAGAGACCTCCAGCGCTCCAGGCCCACGGCAGCGGCCTGGAGCCCGGCGACGTTCGGGGCCCCTGTGTGCGCCCCTTAGGGACAGGCAGAGGTAGGCGCCCTAGGCGATCGCCTACCTCTGCCTACCCATCGTCCCTGCCCTGCCCTGTGATACAAGCCGGGCACTGACTACTTTACATTGTATGAAAGTGTCGGATCTGCAGTGTTGTCCCATGGAAAGTTTTAATGCAATCTTTCCAAAAATATGAGGGGTGCACTGATTTTTGTGAGATACTGTATACAGGCGAATGCGGGCATGTGAGACGCTGCAGTGCAGCCTGGTTATATACACATATTCTTGTTCATAGTCCTCAATGGATGGCACCAGCCATATCCCTTAAAGCCCACATAGCTCTTGGGCCACAGGGGTCAGCAAAAACATCCCTAAGGCCCGAGGGCGGACACTGCAGTATACAGAAAGGTCCTATATAGTCCAGGAAAGTGCCATGACCCAAATAACCCTACAACTCTGGGGCTCCAGGGGTGGACACCACGGACTTCCCTGACAGTCATCATTATCTTGTAGCGATCTCTGTAGATTATATCGATTCTTTCTTTACTTCTCCTTAAGGGCCTGTTTACACGGCAATGGACAAATACCGGTCGGTTTATTTGCACTGTTTTGCGGCCGTCCCCACGGCCAATGAGCGGAGAAAAGCCCTCCCCCTTCCCATTGACATGCATATATTCCGTCCGAAAACCGGACGGAAGAATGTGCGTGCGCAATGTTTTTCGGGCGGGTTTGAAAAACCGCCGGGCGGAAAACCTGTGCAGTGGGGTCTGCTGCACAGGTTTTCCATAGGAGCCCGTTCCGCTCGTTTGAGGCCTGTTTTTCAGACGGTCTGCAAAACCGCAAACCATCTGAAAAACCGGCCTCAACCCCATGCCGCGGGGACAAGGCCCAACTATAACTCATTAGAATCTGTTAAAAATGTAACTAATGTCGTCCTCGTGTTACCAACTAGTGTTCTTTCTATTCCTATGTGTTTAACTCCTGTCGGACTCTGCTGCAGCTGCAGGACATTTCTACCTTGTGACGCTGTTTTGAGTTGCAGCATTATTTAGCTGTGTTATGGTGCCATTTACTTTATAGGACCTGAGGAAGCGCCATCGAGAGAGAAACGCGTTGTCCAGTATATGTCATTTATATGTAATAAATCTCTAGTCCTCTCTAGTCTCAGCGCCACTTTATGCCTTATTTTGTGTGTTATCCTAGCACTACTGTGTTGTCTGTTCGCCCCGGAGCAGGGGAGAAAAGGCGGCAGCTTCAACCACTACTACTACAGGCTGTGGGAGAACAGCGCCTCCACCACTGCACAATGTTCACAGCTTAGTGCATCACTAGCCACAATTTGTTTAGTTGCCTAAATACTCTGCACTAGGAGCAGCTTCTCTCTTTTTTTTACATTTTTGCTGTACAGCATCTCCCTGATATATGATGGTATTATTTATACCTCTATGATATATGACGGTATTATTTATACCTCCCTGATATATGGCAGTATTATTTATACCTCCCTGATATATGGCAGTATTATTTATACCTCTGATATATGGCGGTATTATTTATACCTCCCTGATATATGGCGGTATTATTTATACCTCTCTGATATATGGCAGTATTATTTATACCTCCCTGATATATGGCAGTATTATTTATACCTCTGATATATGGGGGTATTATTTATACCTCCCTGATATATGGGGTATTATTTAGACCTCTCTGATATATGGGGGTATTATTTATATCTCCCTGATATATGGCGGTATTATTTATATCTCCCTGATATATGGGGGTATTATTTATACATTCCTGATATATGGCTGTATTATTTACACCTCCCTGATACATGGTGGTATTATTTATACCTCTCTGATATATGGCAGTATTATTTATATCTCCTGATATATGGTGGTATTATTTATACCTCTCTGATATATGGCGGTATTATTTATACCTCTCTGATATATGGTGGTATTATTTATACCTCTCTGACATATGACGGTATTATTTATACCTCTCTGATATATGGTGGTATTATTTATACCCAGAGGTGTAACTTTACCCTCTTGGACCCTAGTGTAAATAATGAAATGGGACCCCTCAGTTACCATGTGCCATTTACAATGCTGTGGCAGAAGGGCTTTTGGGGCCTCCTCAGGCTGTAGGGGACAGTAGCGACTGCTACCTCTGTACCCCCTATAGCTACGCGCCTGTTTATACCTTCCTGATATATGGAGCTATTGTTTACACCTCTCTGATATATGGCAGTATTATTTATAACCCCTGATATATGGCAGTATTATTTATATCTCTCTGATATATGGCAGTATTATTTATACCTCCCTGATATATGGCAGTATTATTTATACCTCTCTGATATATGACGGTATTATTTATACCTCGCTGGTATATGGCAGTATTATTTATACCTCCCTGATATATGGCGGTATTATTTACACCTCCTGATATATGGTGGTATTATTTATACCTCTCTGATATATGGGGGTATTTGATATATGGTGGTATTATTTATACCTCTCTGATAGATGGCGGTATTATTTATACCTCTCTGATATATGGCAGTGTTATTTATACCTCTCTGATATATGGTGGTATTATTAATACCTCTCTGATAGATGACAGTATAGTTTATGCCAGTAATTATTGCTACTTACGCTGCTGTTTTAGTTTATTATCATTGGGTGGTGGGGCCCCATCTCATTTTCCTACAGGGCCCTATGAATTCTAGTTACGCCCCTAAATATGGGTCATGTTCCTTAAAAATGTCGATGAAACATGGCCCGGAGTCAAAGGGAGAATCTTTCATCTCGTATGTGCGCGGACGCTGACGGCGGAGCACAATAGGAATTTGCACCGAGGATGGAGAAAATCCATCAGATCAAATCCTCAATCTCTTCCGACAACTTCTATGTGACAGATTAAAGGGAGAGCGCAGGGCGAGATGGGAGGGAGGAGGGCGAGAGTCAGGCAGAGGGTCAGAGGCACCAGATAGCAGGTGATACAGAGAGACAGGCGGCCCAGGATGAGAGATGATAGGAAGAGACAGCCAGAGAGACAGCCGGCGCTCCACGAGACCCTGTCCTGGGGCTGATGGCAAATGGAAGAGACCCGGACTGAGTTACATTATAGTCATGTCCTGGCACTGTGCGCTGTGGGGGCCTGTATCCAAGCTGGCCGTGTGGGGTACTGTCTTCTGATCTGTGTATCTAATCCTATCCTGTGTGATACTCTCTGCTGAGCTGTGTATCTAAACCCATCCTGTGTGATACTCTCTGCTGATCCGTGTATCTAATCCTATCCTGTGTGATACTGTCTGCTGAGCCGTGTATCTAATCATATCCTGTGTGATACTCTCTGCTGAGCTGTGTATCTAAACCCATCCTGTGTGATACTCTCTGCTGAGCTGTGTATCTAATCCTATCCTGTGTGATACAGTCTGCTGAGCTGTGTATCTAATCCTATCCTGTGTGATACTGTCTGCTGAGCTGTGTATCTAATCCTATCCTGTGTGATACTGTCTGCTGAGCTGTGTATCTAATCCTATCCTGTGTGATACTCTCTGCTGAGCTGTGTATCTAATCCTATCCTGTGTGATACAGTCTGCTGAGCTGTGTATCTAATCCTATCCTGTGTGATACTGTCTGCTGAGCCGTGTATCTAATCCTATGCTGTGTGATACTGTCTGCTGAGCTGTGTATCTAATCCTATCCTGTGTGATACTATCTGCTGAGCTGTGTATCTAATCCTATCCTGTGTGATACTGTCTTCTGAGCTGTGTATCTAATCCTATCCTGTGTGATACTGTCTCCTGAGCTGTGTTTCTAATCCTATCCTGTTTTGATTACTCTCTGCTGAGCTGTGTATTTAATCCTATCCTGTGTGATACTCTCTGCTGAGCTGTGTATCTAAACCCATCCTGTGTGATACTCTCTGCTGAGCTGTGTATTTAAACCCATCCTGTCTGATACTGTCTGCTGAGCTGTGTATCTAATCCTATCCTGTGTGATACAGTCTGCTGAGCTGTGTATCTAATCCTATCCTGTGTGATACCATCTGCTGAGCTGTGTATCTAATCCTATCCTGTGTGATACCATCTGCTGAGCTGTATATCTAATCCTATCCTGCGTGATACTGTCTGCTAACAAGTCTTTTATATTTGATACTGCCCGCTGCGCTGCTGTATCTAAGCCTACGTTTGATACATCCTGCTGAGTTTCTATATTCACATAAGAGAAGGCAGCACTGCAGCCGCCATCGTGCCCTGTGTAGGTCCTCGTGCCCTGACGTGAACCAGCCGCTGCACATTTAACCCTTTGTTGGGGGGGGGGGGGGGGTTCTCCATCACGAGCACCGTGGCCACTGAAGAGGCGACTTCTTTCCTTCTTTCCTTCCTTCCGGATAATTCTAGATCTTTCTTTTTTGGCTTGAATCTGGCTTTTGAATCCATCATGAAAGGTGCAGTGGCGTCTGTGCCGCCCTTCACATCAAATACGCTCTCCTCAATGGCGCAAGATGTCGCGTTAGACCTCCAGAGCGTGCGGGAGGGCAAGGGAGCGCGTGCAAGGGCACCAGGGGAAATGTCTCCTTGTGAGAGCGCCGCATAGTAGGATTAGTAGAGAAACATATTTAAAAGCGCTGCAGCCTCGGAAAATCTGCCTCTCCAGCATAAATCTCATCAAATCACCATAGCCGACAATCTGTTCTCTCCTTAGCACCTACAACACATCAGCTAAGCCCCCGACATGCAGCACAACCCCCACCAGGCACCCGCCTGGGCGCCGAGGGGGGGCAGCAGCGTCCCGCTGAGGGCACAGACCGAAAGAAAAAAAAGTTTCCTAGCTGCCAAAGTATCCAGATATTCTAAATATATTTCAATTTTTTAAAAAAAATTCTGATTTTTTAAAAAAAAAAATTTATATTTGGATTTTTTTTATTTACATGTTTCTAATTTATTTCTTTTTTACATCACTTTTCAGTTTTTAAACTTTGTATTCCCGTTGTAATAGATTTTGATTTTACAGTCAATTTTTGTAAAAAAATTTTAGTTTATTAAAATTTGTTTTATTTTTCTAAGTTATTGGGGGGTTTTATCGATTTTCATTTTTTAGGCTATGTCTACATAGCACTGGATCCTCGGTGGATTTTCGAAAATTCGACTATAACCAGTGCCCCATAGACCGCAATAGAAAATCCAACTGTAACCATTGCCCCATAGACCGCAATATAAAATCCGTCTGTAACCAGTGCCCCATAGACCGCAATAGAAAATCCAACTGTAACCTGTTTCCATAGACCGCAATAGAAAATCTGACTGTAACCAGCTCCCCATAGACCTCAATAGAAAATCTGACTGTAACCAGTGCCCCATAGATATCAATAGAAAATCCAACTGTAACCTGTTGCCATAGACCTCAATAGAAAATCCGACTATAACCAGCTCCCCATAGACCTCAATAGAAAATCTGACTGTAACCACTGCCCCATAGATATCAATAGAAAATCCAACTGTAACCAGCTCCCATAGACAACAATAGAAAATCTGACTGCAACCAGTGACCCATAGACTGCAATAGAAAATCCAACTGTAACCAGTGCCCCATAGACGGCAATAGAAAATCCAACTGTAACCAGTCCCCGTAGACCTCAATAGAAAATCTGACTGTAACCAGTGCCCATAGACCTCAATAGAAAATCTGACTGTAACCAGTGCCCATAGACCTCAATAGAAAATCTGACAGTATCACGTGCCCATAGACCACAATAGAAAATCCGACTGGAACCAGTGCCCCTTAGACGGCAATAGAAAAGCCAACTGTAACCAGTGCCCATAGACCTCAATAGAAAATCTGACTGTAACCAGTGCTCATAGACCTCAATAGAAAATCTGACTGTAACCAGTGCCCATAGACCTCAATAGAAAATCTGACAGTACCAAGTGCCCATAGACCACAATAGAAAATCCGACTGTAACCAGTGCCCATAGACCGCAATAGAAAATCCGACTGTAACAAGTGCCCATAGACCGCAATAGAAAATCTGACTGTAACCAGTGCTCCATAGACCACAATATAAAATCTGACTGTAACCAGTGCCCCATAGACCGCAATAGAAAATCCGACTGTAACCAGTGCCCCATAGACTACAATAGAAAATCTGAGTGTAACCAGTGACCCATAGACTGCAATAGAAAATCCAACTGTAACCAGTGCCCAATAGACCGCAATAGAAAATCCGACTGTAACCAGTGCCCCATAGACCGCAATAGAAAATCCAACTGTAACCAGTGCCCCATAGACCGCAATAGAAAATCTGACTGTAACCAGTGCACCATAGACTGCAATAGAAAATCTGACTGTAACCAGTGACCCATAGACTGCAATAGAAAATCCAACTGTAACCAGTGCCCATAGACCGCAATAGAAAATCCGAGTGTAACCAGTGACCCATAGACTGCAATAGAAAATCCAACTGTAACCAGTGCCCATAGACCGCAATAGAAAATCCGAGTGTAACCAGTGACCCATAGACAGCAATAGAAAATCCAACTGTAACCAGTGCCCATAGACTGCAATAGAAAATCCAACTGTAACCAGTGCCCATAGACCGCAATAGAAAATCTTACAGTACCAAGTGCCCATTAGACTGCAATAGAAAATCCAACTGAAACCAGTGCCCATAGACCGCAATAGAAAATCCGACTGTAACCAGTGACACATAGACCGCAATAGAAAATCCCACTGTAACCAGTGCCCCATAGACCGCAATAGAAAATCCGACTGTAACCAGTGCCCCATAGACAGCAATAGAAAATCCGACTGTAACCAGTGCCCCATAGACTGCAATAGAAAATCCAACTGTAACCAGTGCCCCATAGACAGCAATAGAAAATCCGACTGTAACCAGTGCCCCATAGACTGCAATAGAAAATCCAACTGTAACCAGTGCCCATAGACCTCAATAGAAAAGCTGACAGTACCAAGTGCCCATAGACTGCAATAGAAAATCCGACTGTAACCAGTGCCCATAGACCGCAATAGAAAATCTAACTGTAACCAGCGCCCCATAGACGGCAATAGAAAATCTGAGTGTAACCAGTCCCCATAGACAGCAATAGAAAATCTGACTGTAACCAGTGACCCATAGACTGCAATAGAAAATCCAACTGTAACCAGTGCCCCATAGACCGCAATAGAAAATCCGACTGTAACCAGTGCCCCATAGACTTCAATAGAAAATCCAACTGTAACCTGTTTCCATAGACCACAATAGAAAATCCGACTGTAACCAGTGCCCCATAGACCACAATAGAAAATCCGACTGTAACCAGTGCCCCATAGACAGCAATAGAAAATCCGACTGTAACCAGTTCCCCATAGACCGCAATAGAAAATCTGACTGTAACCAGTGCCCCATAGATATCTTCCGCAGGATTGCCGTTGGATTTCCATACATTCATCATACGGGGCCACGGACGGCAATTCCGAAAATCGACAGCATTCCGAATGTGATACTATAAATGTTACATTAGATTTATTTTTTAGTCTATTATGATTTTTTTTTTTTTTATCGATTCTCACTTTTTGTACTTTGTATCCCTATTGTCATAGATTGAGATGTTACATTCAGAATGTTTTTTATACCTATATTTTATTTTTTGCAGTTTTTTTTCCCCAGTATGTAAATTTGATTTTTTTTTTCGTCCCATCACTTATTTTTGTGCTTTTTCTCCATCTCTTCGCTCCGAGCTCGGCAGAAAAACTGGGTCTTTTACAGATAATTGCTGAAACCGCTCATCATTAACGAACAAGAGATGCGGATTCCAGACAAAGAGAGGAGATGGAACAAGAGATCATGATCCCAAACTGCTAGGAGACAAAACCGAGGATGATATGAGGCGGCCGCTTCCCTCTGTAATGCGGATTCTGCTCACATCCTTCGCTGAGCTACCATACAATTAGGATCCCCTCGCATTAGATGCTGATACCGGTTGGCGCTATACGGCCTGAAGAACGGGGCCGCAAAGCACCAATCAGGGGTAGAAGAACCTACATCTGCCCCCTTCCTATTATTTAGACTTGTTTATGGGGTAACGTGTCCCGTATGGGTGTAACTATAGCTGTGGCAGCTGCTATGGGGCCCAGAGGCTGAGGGGCTGACTCAGGTGTTCGGACATTTGGGCCTTACTTATCAAAACTGTCTATAGTAAGACTCTCTATCGCCCATAGCAACCACTCAGAGCTCATAGCAACCAGCTTTCATTTTGCCAGAACAGGTTAAAAAAGTAAGCTGTGCTCTGATTGGTTGCTATGTTGTCTTGTCCATATTAACCAATCAGAAGTCAGCTTTTATTTTTACAGAGCAGTATTAGAAACGAAAGCTGTGCTCTGATTAGTTGCTATGGGCAACAAGACAGCATAGCAACCAGAGCTCAGCTTTCATGTTCTGGAAAAAATGAAAGCTGCTCTCTGATTGGATGCTAGGGTGCAACCAGGCAACCTAACAGCCAGTCAGAGCTCATAGCAACCAATCAGAGCCCAGCTTTCATTTTTTCCAGAACATGAGCTCTGATTGGTTGCTATGATGTCTTGTTGCCCATAGCAACCAATCAGAGCACAGCTTTTGTGTTTTAAACTGTTCTGGGGAAAAAAATGAAAGCCGACCCCTGATTGGTTGCTATGAGCGCTGGCTTATTGCTATGGGCAACAAGGACAGTCTTGTTTAGGCAGTTTGGATGAATGAGGCCCAATATGTAAATCCATGTCAGAAAGTAAATCTATATTTCTAGAATTTACCAGTTGGCACAAAGACCCTGAGAAATTACATGACAGTGGGCATTTTAAATATGTCTAACAATAAGACTGTCTCTGGTGCCCATAGCATTAATTGGAGCTCAGCTTTCAGTTTTCTACAGCAATTTAAAACATGAACGATGCGCTCTGATTGGTTGCTATGGTCTCTGATTGGTCTTTATGAGCTCTGATTGGTTTCTATGGGCTCTGATTGTTCGTTATGAGCTCTTATTGGTTGCTATGGGCTCTGATTGGTCGTTATGAGCTCTGATTGGTCGCTATGGGCTCGGATTGGTCGCTATGAGGTCTGATTGGTTGCTATGAGCTCTGATTGGTTGCTATGAGCTCTGATTGGTTGCTATGAGATCTGATTGGTTGCTGTGGGCTCTGGTTGCTATGAGCTCTGTTTGGTTGCTAGGGGCTGTGGTTACTATGGGTTTTGGTTAGTTGCTATGAGCTCTGGTTGGTTGCTATGAGCTCTGGTTGGTTGTTATGGGTTCTGGTTGGTTGTTATGGGCTCTGATTGATTGCTATGGGCTCTAAATGGTTACTATGGGCTCTGATTGGTTACTATGGGCTCTGATTGGTCGTTATGAGCTCTGATTGGTCGCTATGGGCTCTGATTGGTCGTTATGAGCTCTGATTGGTCGCTATGAGCTCTGATTGGTCGCTATGGGCTCTGGATGGTCGCTATGAGCTCTGATTGGTCGTTATGAGCTCTGATTGGTTGCTATGGGCTCTGATCAGTTGCTATGGGCTCTGATTGATTGCTTTGGGCTCTGATAAAGTTGCTATGGGCTCTGATTGGTTGCTATGGGCTCTGATTGATTGCTTTGGGCTCTGATCAGTTGCTATGGGCTCTGATTGATTGCTATGGGCTCTTATTGGTTGCTATGGGCCTTGATTGGTTGCTATGGGCAACAAGGACAGTCTTACTGTTAGATAGTTTTTTATAAATGAGGCCTATATACAGTACATTTTAGTAGGTAATAACAAGTTGGTGGCTTTCTGCTCTCCAGCACTGCTGTGTGCATTTTCTCCTATATGGCGGTATTATTTATACCTTTAATAACCACTGCCTATGCTGTTGGTACAGTCTCCTGTCTTCTCATCTTGCTATGGGGCCCTGTAAATTCTAATTGGAGAGGTTTAGACTGATGCCCCGGACTGGCACGTTGTGTACTCACTGCAGTTCCACCCACAAAGTTTGAGGTAAAAGCCGAACAACAGGGCAAGCGTCTCACACTGGACACCGATAGCGCCCAACAGTCCCTATTCATCACAACGGGTGCATCAGGCTTCCACCGTAGTGCCCGTTGTTTAGACAGAAGAAACATAATGCAGCACACTGTACTATTTGTGCCATCATTCTGGCCGATGGAACATGCATCGGAGGTCCCTGACACAACCTCTACACAAATATACGAACCGGGGGGCCTACGGTGTGTTCAACCAGGTTTGGGGGTTACGTCATTACGGTGTCAAGGGGATATTGAAAAAAGTACCATCAAATACCAGGGCCCAAATTTAGGGACAATAAGGACAACACAGTCCCTTTTGGACTATATTTGCTCTACTTTACCAAGAGATAAGTTTTTTGGCCGCACAGTTGACTGCGCACATATAGTGAATATAAAAGGTAAATAGAGCAAATATAGTCCAAACGTGATGTTGTCCCTTTGTTCTTTGATTTTGACCCCGGTAGTCATTGGGGAATTTTATCCTATGGCCCCACTTAGAGGCCGCTAAACCTAAACCTTATTTACGTAAACATACCGCACCCCGGTTTTGGTCCGGGACATTTAAATGGGGCTTTCTTTTTGGGTTTTCCCCTGCAACCTCAGTGGAGAATCTATTCCCAAACGGGGCGCCGTATTTTTATGAAAGGGTTGTCCCCGACCAGGGCAAAACTTCAAGTTTGGGCCCTAGTGCAAAACGTGAAAGGGGCCCCCAGTTACCATGCACCATTTAAAAATTTGGTGTCTTTTTTTGTGGAAAAAAAGGCTTCTGGGCCCCCCTGAGGCTGCGGGCCCTTGGTAGCGACTGTAGGGCTGCCCCCCCTTGCTACCCCCCTTCAAAACCATATGCGGAGCGCCCTGGCATTTTACAATATGCCGTGTTGAAAGAATGCTGGCCAGGGGTATTTTCAACCCCTTCCCCTTTTGTTTGTTTTCCCCCCCGCGCACGGACCCCCACAATACAAGTGACGGGATTACGCTGGGGTATCCTAGCACTCAATGAGTGGAGTATGATTGTACTGCATTTTCAGGGAGTATTTCGGGTGCATTGCAATTTTTGCCCAAAATTTTAAAGTGGTTTTTTAAAAAATTTAAAAAGGGTGGGGGGGGGGGGGGGGGGGGGGGGGGAAGTTTTGAAATTGTAAAAAAAGCTGCATGTGGTGTTAGGTGCAGAACGGGCCCCTTTAAGGGGGACCCCCCGGGGATTTGTTAAATTTACCAAAGCGTTGGGTTTTGGGAGGGTTTTTTTTGTGTAATGACAAAGGGTGCATGGGTGTAACTGCAGCCATAGCTTTGGGGCCCGGAGGTGGTGCAAGACATTTTAAATAGGTAAATAAATAGTTGGTGGTTTTGTGTTATCTTGCACTAGTGTGAAGCTTCTCTGATATATGGTGGTATTATTTATACATGGGGGACTTGGACACATGCCCGCAGCGTTTGTAGTCAGTAACCTTAACCACTGACCCACCACTGCATCCCTAGGGGGGTGAGTGGTTTCAGATACCACCTACATGCTCTGAGGTCATGTGCTGGAGCCCCCGATGGGGTATTATATTATATATCCTTTAATTTTTGTTTTTTATTCTTTAGATTTTTTTTTTTAGGAATTTTGGGGGTCATCTCATTTTTTTGGGGGCCCTATGAATGCCAGTTGTGGCCCGGTGGGGCCAGGTGTTACACATCCCACGTTGTTTAAAACTGCTGTAAGACCCGGTTCACATCTGCGTCAGGGATTCCGTTTAAAGAGACAGCGCCAGATCCCATGATAGACATCATTGGCGCCTGACAGAGCCCATTGACTACAATGGGGGGATTTGGGTTTTTTTATGGGGTTTTCCATCCCTTTTTTAAAAGAAAAAAACGTATGGCGGGGGCTGCAAAATCTGCAACCGTAACTCCGCAGCTGCTGGAATTACTGGCAGATTGTTGTGCGAAATTTCTGATTCCTCTTTGAAATCTATAATGAAATTCTGCATTCAAAATCCTCATCCCATATAGAAAATGTTCCATAGAATCCATCTTAATTGGACCGATCCTACAGGCGGCGACTCTGATCATTGTCGTATACTGGGGAATTGTCATTTATTTTCTAATAGATCAGCGCATTCTATTGAATAATTATGTTACAAAAGCAGCTGGTGGTCGCCCAGTTCAGTCACTAGGTAATGGGGTGCCCTGTCTTCTGGCCATTACGAAAGGGGGGGGCCCTAAATATATTGCCATAGGGCACCTGTACGCAATGTGGGCACTGTATATACTTCCATAAGGGACCTGTAGGTGATGGGGGCCCTGTATATACTTCCATAGGGGACCTGTAGTTAATATGGAGCCCTGTAAATAATGGCATTGGGGACCTGTAGGTTATAGGGGGCCCTGTATACCTGTATATACTTCCAGCGGACTTTTGTTAGGGTGCCTGTATTACCCCCATAAGGGAAACCCGTAAAATGGGATACCCTAAATATACTGCCATAGGGGACTGAGTAATGGGGGCCCCCTAAGCCATAAAGGGAACCTGTCTAATGGTTTGCCTTGAATACTGTCATAGGGGGCCTGTAGGAAAAAGGGGGCCCCCCTATTATTCCCTAGGGGGCCCTTTAGGTAATGGGGTGTCCTGTATATACTGTCATAGAGGACCTGTAGGTAATGGGGGCCTTGAACACTTTATTGGGGAAACCCGAGGTAATGGGGGCCCCCGTACATAGCCATAAGGGAACCTGTACATAATGTGGTTGCCCTGTGTATAGTGTCTTAGTGGACCTGTAAGAAATGGGGTGCCCTGTATATACTGTCATAGGGGACCCGTAGGTGATGGGGTGCCCTGGGGTAACTTCCTGTGGACCTGTCGGTTAAAAGGGGGCCCCGTATCCTTATAAGTTCCTAGGGGACTTGTTGTTAATGATGCCCTGAAAAATAGCCCCTGGGACCTGTAGGTAATAGGGGGCCCTGTATTTACTACCATAAGGTAACCTGTACATAATGGGGGGTGCCCTGTATACCTGTATATACTGTTATTGGAGACCTGTAAGTAATGAGGGTGCCCTGTATACCTCAATATACTGTTATTGGAGACCTGTAAGTAATGGGGGTGCCCTGTATACCTTAATATTTTATTGGGAAACCTGTAGGTAATGGGGGTGCCCTATATACCTGTATATAGTTTTTTTGGGATCTAGGGGAATGGGGTGCCCCCGTATCCAAATATATTTCCTATTAAACCTATATATAATGGGGTGTGGGACCCATCAGATCATGGACTCCTCGTGGTTTTCCGGTCACCGGTGTGCAGCTCGCAGGCGCGGTGGTTAGCAGGGCTATAATTACAGATTTCCTCAGATGACGGGTTCCTCTGGCGAATAATTGATGTAATAATACGATCTGTGTATTTGTGCAATTACGGCGACAATAGAGGCTTTTACGTCCTGTCCTTGATCCACCTCAATGTACACAACATTTACATCCCGGGAGGCCGAGGCTGCGGAGGCGGCGACAAGGCTGAACCGGAATTACCTGGAGCAGCAACGCGTCTGGTCCTGCCTGTGTATCACCACGAAATGCGAGAGGCCATTGTTTCCATAATGTAGGCGCTCCCATAGACATACACTAATATCCGAAAAGAAACATCACCATGGATCGCACCAAAGCTGCAGCTGGTGATAGAAATGTATGCCAACCAAGTAGGAGATATGCTAGGAATAGAAGCACAGGAAAGACGCATGGTGTTGCACAATGGACCCAGAAACTGCCATGTAGTGCACAACAGCTCCCACCCGTCTCAGGTCAAGTGTGCAATTAGGTCAGGCACCTCACTGGTGTCCCCAAGAATCACCTCCACTGGTGTCCCCAAGAATCACCTTCACTGGTGACCCCAAGAATCATCTCCTCTGGTGGCCCCAAGAATCATCTCCACTTGTGGCCCCAAGAATCAACTCCACTGGTGGCCCCAAAAATCATCTCCACTGGTGTCCCCAAGAATCAACTCCACTGGTGGCCCCAAAAATCATCTCCACTGGTGGCCCCAAGAATCAACTCCACTGGTGGCCCCAAAAATCATCCCCACTGGTGGCCCCAATAATCAACCTGACTAGTGGGGCCCAAGATTCACCTCCACTGGTGGACCCCAAGAATCAAACCCACAGGTGGCCCCAAGAATCATCTACACTGGTGGCCCCAAGAATCAACAACACTGATGGTCGCCAATAATCAAATTCACTAGTGGGCTCCAAGAATCATCTCCACTGATGGGCCCAGGAATCAACTTCACTGGTGTCCCCAAGAATCATCTCCTCTGGTGGCCCCAAGAATGATCTCCAATGGTGGGCCCAAGAATCAATCCCACTGGTGGGCCCCAGGAATCAACTGTACTGGTGGCCCCAAGAATCAACTCCACTGGTGGCTCCAAGAATCAGCTCTACTGGTGGCTCCTAAGAATCAAAATTACTGATGGGCCGCAAGAATAAACTCCACTGGTGGTCCCAAGAATCATCTCCACTGGTGGAACCCAAGAATCAACTCCACTGGTGGGCACTAAGAATCAACTCCACTGGTGGCCCCAAGAATCAATCCACTGGTGGCCCCAAAAAATCATCTCCACTGGGGGAACCCCAAAAATAAAC